>KV722573.1:0-42915 GCA_001687445.1 Obba rivulosa
CTGGGACTGAAGAAATAATCATAGCTTGAGGAGGGATCAACCGTTCTGCTCCGGAGCATGTTCAAAATTCATGACAAATCTGCCTCGGATAGGCGAGAGCAAATCGCGCATACGCCACCTATTTACATACGGATCGCGCCCCAAACAACCCGGGAGGTCGTATACGCATGCTCATGGCCCGTAGTGGTTCGCCACAAATTCTGTACATGTCCGTAATGTTGGGAGGGGGTAGGTATACGGGAAATTAAATGTGGGATAGAAAACCAGAAGATAGAAAAATGTGTACATAAAAATATCAGCCACCCCGTATCCGGACCATCTAGGCGTGCTTCAGCAGGTTTATGGCTTCTGGATATGTCAGAAGGTGTTGATTGGCCTCCAGAATGAGTCTTGAATGCGCATAATATTTAGCTTTTGAGCGGTGGAGCGATTGCCTCCACCACACTGGATGTGAGCGGACTCAATGGAGAGGGGTAGTGGCAGGGGCTTGGCTCGCTCTGATTGATGCGGTGGTGAAGTTGTGAATAGAGGTAATCTGAAGTTGACAACAGTCTGAGAATGTGGGTGCTCTGCTTCTTGCGGCTGAGAGCACATATTATGTTCTTGGGTACTGGAGGAACTTGGATTTCTTTGGGGCATGTTTATGTGGAGCCTTAGAGTTGGACTTTGGAGCGAGAGGGGAAGAGGTGAATGGTGTGACTGAGGAAAAGGACATGCTCGCATCAGATGCACAAGACAAGAGAGGTATTGTGTTGGTCCTTGTAAATCTTCATAAGCATGTTCGTGGATTTCTGCGCTTCATATAATGTCAGTGCGCAGGTCGGAGGGTTGGGACAGGAGATATAGTGCAGCGCGAAGAGAGTTCTTTGTGCTGAACAATGAAGTGGCGCACACATTTATGCTCTAGTTTGAATGAACACTTGAAGTTCAAGCATGAGTTGCATCTTCTGGCTAAGTATGCTGAGCTCTGGCAGCTGTGGTTATCGAGGACAGCACTACTCGCCTCATAGTAGAGCTGCGTCTGCCAAAACGCTCCATAATCTGCATCGCCTTGAGCAGATTCCCTGCGATCTATACACATAGCACTAGAACGTGGCGGTCTCTTCAATGACCTTGGTGGTGCTAAGAAAAAGCGAGCAGCAAGACATCTTGCTGACCGTCATTGCAGCCACCATCCATGCTCAACGCGAAGACAAGCCCATCTGACCCGTACTGCCCGAGGTTCCATGGGTGAGCTGGCAGAGTAGAAGATGCACCCAGCTGTGACATGTGTCCAGAGTGGGCTAGCTGAGGGACACAAACAGTTGGAACTTGTATGAGGGTTGCGAATTCTACGCAATCAGGATGCACCATAGTGTCAAGACGATGTCCAGTGAAGTGGTCGCACAGTCATCCTACTGGATGCAGTTGCCTTGGGGCAGACAGCGAGTAAACCCGACTTCAGGAAAATAACCCACACCGTTTCATCTCCTCCGAAGAACACTAATGTACATCCTAAGCCAGACTGGCAGCTGCGTTTTCCAAGTCTGTGCCCACATTCTGCAAGAGGAGATTAATGGACTCCTGCAGAACACAGTGGAATGCTTGCTGGGCCGCTTTCTCCTTTTCCTCTGGAATATTGAATCCAGTGTCCTTCCCATAACTGATGCCATCCACTGCTCAAGGTTATCAAAGAGACAATACAAAGCTTGAATAACACTTACTGAACACGCTAGTGACCCAAAAGTGACCCTCGGTGTTGTCAACTTTCTGCAAAATCCAAGCGAAGCCCTCCCTTCTTCCGGCAAATTGCAAGACACGATTCAGCTCTGAATGCCAAGCTATATTCGATGTCAATAAAAGATACATGTGTGCAGGACATTAGTACTCACTTTGACCAAACTGTGACTGCATTATGAGCACTACTTGTGGTAGTGGTAGCGATAATGATGGTTGGAGTCGACGTCAAAGAGGATTCTTGATAAGTGCCGGCACGTTGGGGCACGACTTTCGAGCTGCATGCAATACCAAACAATATGACTTGATGGTGAGCTGTCGAGCTCCATCTTGATGAAGAAAGATTGCTTTGCTATGCTTAATATTGGTAATGCTGGTAGTGGGTGCTACAGAGGAAAATGCTACTGGATATGGCAAGCATTGCCATCAGGTTATGGACTCGACTGCTGACCTTTGAGATGCTGCAAAGAAACGAAATACAAGGGCAAGGGGGAATATGCAGCAGGGATAGTGAGAATCGGAAAGTATTTTGAATCTAGTTCTTACCTCAATATCACCAACAATGCCATAATTATCTCATACTTGCAATAGCTCATACTTCTCCACCAATACCTCTGTATATTTTTCATGCATGGAAGTCTGTTTTCATTTTCAAGATTTGGTGGTGCTCCTATACATCTGAGTAGCATGGGTGAGTAATATGACTGTAAACCCAAGAATAAATAACTTGCTTAGGGCACCAGCCCTGAACAACCGATGTGGCGAGTGCTTGTTCAGGATAATCACCAATAAATAGACCAAGACCCAATATCACATGTCGAAAATGATCATCGGGGCACCAAAGGACCACATAATTTTCCATAGTGTTCTTCAGCAAGCTCAAAATCACTTTGATCGAAGTATGAAAGAGCTCACACTTAAATTTGCAAAATTCAGGATTATTCACATGCTGTCTGCTTGCTGAATCAAAGCTTAGTATGAATCGGTGGCAAGATGACGTGACACACACTTTGTGGAATGGCAAGGAAACCAATCACGACCAGGGTGTTCTGATGCACACAACGCACATTATTGTGAACGTTTCTGATAGACGTATACAGGGGGTAGTATTCATTTTGCCCTATGGCAACAGACACTGTGGTCTTGTCACTCCTAAGGATAAGCAGGACAAACATGGACCCATGTGTCTTCTCATCCCGTGTGATGATGTTCTGAAATAAGCATTAAGTCGAAGGAATATAACATTCAATAGTGATGTTCTTACTGCCTGGTTCCAAGCCCAGTCCCCAGACATAAAATCTCTTCGATGTAGGCCATCAGTTTGTGTGTGATCGCATATGGGTGTGTAGTCAAATTCGCCGTCAAAATCAGGATTTGATAGCAAATTGCGCACCACGGCACGCGGATCGCGATACCATACGTGGTGCTTGTCCGTTTCCCACTTAGGAAGTAGGCCCATGGCCTGTTCCACCTCAGTATAGCTGCATGTCATCTCCCACCATGGAGCGTCTCCTAAAGGTATGGAGTCAACAATCTTATAGAGACTTTTGATGTTTTTAAAGGGAGGACGGTCATGATGCTTGGCTAGTATTGCCATCCACAATGCATTGAGTGTCTTGAAATGCCCAGCGGACATCTGATTGTGCGTGAAGATGAATTCTACGGTCTCGAATTGAATGCGATCATTGAAAGAACTCCAGTCATTCTTAGTGCATGCTAATGAAGGAAAAGGGGGAGTGCCTTCTGGCAGAAAATTGCCGGATGCATCGCACGGCCGGGCTAATAATAACTTTATGAGCTCCCTGCAGGTATGGAAGAATAAATGATATACCATAGAGCTCTTTATGGCACTAGCAAGTTATATGGTTCTTCTCCTCCTTCTCCTTCTCCTCCACATTCTCTACCATTGTTCGTCTGTGCATGCCACAATCATAGCAATTTTCAAATATGTCATGGAAATTAAGCTCTGAGCCCTCCGAATCATTGCCACTTCCACAGTCACCTCTCTCCTCGACCTGCTGGTCCATCTTGTCTTCTGATTCGGGCATGTCCCACTGCATTGCATTCACGTTGTCGAGGAAATCCGCAATGAAGTCCGAAAAGTGCATGCCACCATCTATAGGGTCATCATCGTACAAACTGCCATCCCAGTCAACATCGACATCCATTGATGCATATCCATCTGCCTCGTCTGCTGCCACGAGCTGATTCCAGAGGACTTCAGCATTATGCTCGTTGTCTGCGTTCTCCGGTGGGTAGGGGTCGGGATCGCTGCTAATGTCCAAGTTGAGGTCATGATTGTCATTGATTAAATGCATAGAAGGGGCTTTAGGTGGTGGAATGAGGGCTCTATAGATCACAAGACTGGGAGCTTAATGCCAGTGTGCAGCCCGAGTGTGTTTCGTAAGTCCATTCCAACTTTGGAATGTATCGCCACAGAATCAACAAGTGAGATCAACAGACTAAGGTTGGATATTGTGGAAGCCGACATCGTGCTGTTCATGCTGCATGCTGACGAGATGAATATGTATATTCAGACTCTATGAAGTAAATACAAGATACGGCCTGGCAATTCCTTGGTCCTTGAGATGTGCGAGCATGCGCATGGGCCTTGAAACACTTTAGGGTCCCTGTGCGGACAACTCTGTTGCCAGCGCATATGTAGGTGGTGCCTTTGAATTCAACTGTGGCGGCTTACCTCTTTCTCCCATATACTCTCTCTTCTTCATCCCTCACCATGGTGGTGACCACCTGCCCCACCAATGCTACCTAGCACTCCAGTCTCTGAGATCTACCTCACCAACTTCCTCCTGAAGAGGTACACACTGAGAGACAGGTGAAAAAGGCCACAAAGAAGGCAAAGCAGCTGCAAACTAAGCAGGACATTCAAGATGAGGTTCAGTATGACAAGGAGGTTGCAATGTTCGAAGACAACTTACTGAAGGCAACTCATACTGCCGCGGCAGCTAGACAAAACATTGTGAAGCCGCAAAGGGGGGTTCGTCTAGATGGTACATATATCAATACTCTTTGCCATGGTTGTGAACTCACCATAGTTTGTCGCAAATTTCAGCGAAGGGCAAACCAGTTGCAGACAGCAAGGCCAATGCCAGCAAAGCTAAAGCTATCACTAGTGCTAAGACAAATGCTAAAATGATGATCATCGACGATGCATCTTCCCCGCTCTCAGACATCTCGAGTGATAGTGGTGACGAGTATATGAATGTTGCCACAACAGAGGAGGTGGGGACTGTCGAGCCAAGTGGTGATGATGTGTCTGAGGTTGAGCTTTTAGGCAAGAAGAAGAAAGGCGAGAAGCTTTCCGTCAGAAAGCGGATAGAGTTGTTCCACCAAGTTGTCCCGGAGGTGGAGCCCGCTGATACCGAGTTGACCCTGAGGCCAGGCAACCCCTATGAAGCACGCAGTAAAACAGCTGCCCCTGTTGGAAAGTAAGCTTCTTACATCAACCACTCTGACGTCAATCACTTACAAGTCAATTAATATGCATCTCCTCCTCACAGAAATGGTTCTTCACATCCACGACGTCCTGGCAACATTTAGTGAACACTCGTCCCCCCAAATCATTAAGAACTTTGTTGCAAAACTTAACCAGGCAGCTTGGAATGTGAATGATGCTGCCACAGGCTCTCGCACTTGAAGCACCACTAGTAGCTCTACCAAGCTATCTGGGGTGTTGATCCGCACAACCAGCTCTATGTCATCTATCAGCTCTCGCACCTCGACCAAATGAGGTGCAGACCGACATTCAAAGGCTTCTTCTGCAGCGGCCATGGAAGATACATCAGACTCTTACACCAAGGTTTCCAACAAGAAGATGAAGTCAGCTGTACATACTAAAGCTGCCAGCACAACGTGGAAGAGACAAGTCACCATTGTTGAGCCCACTCTTCCCGCACGTGGAAATAGCAAGCCAAAGGGCAAGGTACATCCCTTGACACGTTGATGTCGAGGCATATGCTGATAAAGTGCATCAGCCTCATGAGGCAAACAGCCTAGCCACTTTCAACATACCTGTCTCAGTTCTCGCTAACAGCCACACCCCCCCTCGTCCCATTGCTGAAGCTTTCCCCCTCTTCAACTCGAAGGATGAGTGTCGTGCTAGTGCACCCACTGCCACTGCTGACAACCTCGGTGCAAAGGCACGCTCAAAGCATGCTACTACCTTCACTGCCAGCATCTGCTCTGCGTCTACTGCCATTGTGCCAGTATAGCCAAAGGCTCACAAAGGACTGTCAGGGCCAAAGGCCACCACGGTCACTACAGGATCCTCCCAGAAGCTGCCTGGCACTGCTGCTGCCACCATTGTTCCAAAGGGGTGGGTCTCTAAGGAAAAAAATGCCCTCGCTGACATTGATAAGGGCGACAAACCTGACGTGGTCAATGAGAATGAGAATGGTGATAAGGGCAAGGGCAAGGGGGTACAGGGTGCCCTGCCAATACTTAAGCCCACAGCTTTCAAGTTGCACCAGAACCACAATGACCCATTCGACCTTGACGAGGAAGTTGAGCGTTAGGCTAACTTCTCCAGCCCTGTCAAGGGGAAGGCGCGTGTGACTAAAGCAGTGAGTACTTGTATGCAACCTGTAAATACTACTAATAATTTATCTTACAGGCAATGATATCTGTGCAGATAAAAAACGAGGAGGATAACGGCTTGCCTTTTGATAACCACGACAGCTGGCTTGGAGTCCACCAGGAATCTCAGAACCCCAGCGCCTGGCTCGATGACTATTACACAAACCTGAAGGCTGATGACCTACCCAGAGATGATGGTCCAGCCACACAGGTTGATAAAGATGCTATTGATATATCGGACGATGATGATGATGAGGAGGTTAACGACACAGCAGCCTTCGGCCACAGCATCTTTGCTGAAGATGATATGCATGTCGATCTCGAGATGATGAAAAAGAAGCGACCGTCTACTAGCGACCTTCCTAAGGAGGTCAAGCTCATCTGGAAGTGTTTTGTCCCGATCTACGATAAGTGGATCAGATTACAGCCTAATCCCTTCGATATCCAGGATTTTGACGCCATCCTAGCTGTGCAAAAGATTTACAACTATTTGCTCGATGATGAGTACCCCCATGAGATTCACGCTGAGGATGTGATCTACGTGCTCATGAGTATTATCCCACTATTTAGGGAATTTATAACACATGTCTCCCAAACAGGCTAATCAGCACGTATGCAAATACAAGAACAGGATGGTGTCGGTGTCTTAAGCTCTGGTCGAGGTGTTCTTCAGCCTTACTGAGGACAATCGCGACTTCTCCGATATGAACAATCAGATCAACTTCACTTATGAGATGCTAATGCATGGCATTTTCTTGTATCAGAAGGTTGAGGGCAATGATCAGCATCTGGTATGTTCCCTTCACCTGCATGATTACAGCTGTTAATTGTTCGGAGATCCTTTTTGGTGCTTGCCATTCTATCTGGGTTGCGAGGCCCTTCGCCCATCATTTTAGTCGCACTGCAAACACCGTGGATATTCCAGGCTGGGAGGCAATGATGCCATGAGGCGCACTGGCCCTGGCCATAACGGCGGTATGACGCTCGATTTAATTTGCTTAATGTATAACCACTTATCAATATCTGTAGGCATACCATGCCTTCCATATCTACAAGATAGGGCATGTAAGGTTTTTTGATCATTCCCACCAGCATACGGAATACACTCCCTTCCGGAACCCTACCATGCAAAAGGCTTTGAACGCAGATTTGTACTTCAGTGGTAAGAACTATGAGACTTGGCTGCTGAGCTTCTCGCAGAGGCTCCAAGGCCTATCTGCGCCGAAATGGTAGCAAATTATCGATGTCATGAAGGGGGATATCGCCAAGGTCCAGAAAAGCCAATCTCCGATAGTTGTAGATGATGATGACAATAGAATTGAGGATGTCGTTGTTGTCTTCTCGGATAATGAGTGAAAACCATGTCCTTTGTTTGTGGTGAGTAATTTGATATTTACTATTGTTCTGTGAATCCAATTGGTACACAGCCATAGTGGAATCCACCACTTCATCAATCACGTTGCCACTGCCCTCGTCATTTTTGTCTACATCGCTGTTGGCATCATCACGTCATCGCGCTCTCAATTGCATCGCCATTTGCGTCATCACATTATTACCCTGTCATTTGCATATTCATGTCCACTCATTATCAATTTCCGTTGCTCCCGGTCTCGTCATATTACCATATACATTCTTTGATTCATTCCTTTTCGACGCCTTCTGATACCTTACTCTATCACCTGACGGCTCGTACATTTACCAACACTTTCCGTTACTTAATTATCTTGATACTGCTTCAGGTACTCGAAAGACTTATCGGACTCTTCGCACGTACGCACCCACTTTCACTCAATTACATTTCTTACTACGACTTATCTACCTCTTTTATCATCTTTAGTTCACTTATGTGGGATGTAGTTGGTACTTGTAGACAGCTAGAATCTCTCCATATACTTTCGACACCATTCAATTTATTGGCTTTCCTTCACCATCCTTGGCTGTGACTTAGTGAGGGCTGTCCATGCTTGGTAAGGTACTTGATTGCTTCAGTGGCCATCAGAAGAATATGACTTTGACTTGCCATGCTTTTCGAGGCTTCAAGGACTTATTGATAGCTTTCACAGCCTTTTGCACCCAGAAAAGTCAAAAAAGCACCTGAAAGTGGCACAAAAAACATCAAAGCATGCAAAAGCAAAACTGATATTTTTCTGATGGCCCCTGCATCAGGAGAATATCGCATTGACTTAGCATGCTTTTCGAGCCTTTTAGGGCTTCTCAGTGGCTGTTGCAGCCTTATGCGCCCAGCAAAGCCACAGAAGCACCTGAAAGTAGCGCAAAAGGCACCAAAGTCAAATAATATTCTTCTGATGCACCCACCTGTGAGGCTATGTAGCATTCCAAAGTGACACAAAGGAAAACAGCAGTTCGGGAAGAATACTAAAACAGCTATAAGTACAACTACAAGCCAGACCTCAAGAACATGAAAATCTGGAAAGAACGCCAAATCAATGTAAGTACGGCTGCAAGCCGGAGCGCAAGGAGACGACGGGTAGCACCAGCCATTATCAAGTATGGCCAAAAGCTAACTAGTGTGGCTGAAGTTCGGTCCAGAACCTCGGTTCAAAACCTGAACCGCTGGACCGAACCGTTGGTTCAGTCCAGGTCCAGGTTCGGTCCAGGTAGCAGGCCACCTGGTTTGGTCCACAGTTCAGAGGATGTCAGAAGGTTCTGAACCCAGTTCGAACCTGTTCTGAACCTGAACCGGTGGCGGTGGGCACAAGGTGCGGGAATGCCGAGGTTTGAAGCATCCAGAGGACTTTCGTCTCGCGGAGACTTCAGCCACATGCCCAATTTGGCATGTCGGCATCTTGCAGGGCAGTAGATGCCTGCCATGCAGTCTGCTATGACGACCAGCAAGTCCAAGGTTCACGTCATTGCCTCAACAGGCATCGCTAGTGCGTAGGGAACAGAGGGAGTGATAGGTGAGTCCTCCCACCCTTTCTTTTATTACTCACTCACTAACCACGCAAAACAGCACACTATCTATGGTGTTATGCTCATTTTGCTCCGTCGTCTTCCCTATCGATGCCATGGTCTGATGCGTCCTCTAGCACTCCTGCCCACGTGCCAGCACGCCACATACACCACGCCTGTACCTTCGTGCACCTCCTCCCCACCAAGTGCATATACCCCCCCAAGCGCACTTGTACCGTGCACTCGCCCTTAAGTCTGCCACGTCCGCGCTCCAGCACACCACACATGCCACCTTGCGCATGCATACCGCACCCTCCTTACATGTCCCACATGCATCCTAGGCCCATGCATGTTGCATGTGCATGTGCCTCTCGCACTGGTGTCCCCCCCACCTTGCCCGCATCCCGTCCATCTCACCTACATGCTCACACATCGTGCATGCATGTACGTGTCACAGGAACCTCACGGGTGTGTTG
Organism: Obba rivulosa; assembly: GCA_001687445.1. Lineage (NCBI taxonomy): Eukaryota > Fungi > Basidiomycota > Agaricomycetes > Polyporales > Gelatoporiaceae > Obba > Obba rivulosa. Next base: position 9,702 of record KV722573.1, read on the forward strand.
TGTGTACCGTGTTGCACTCTCATATCATACCGACATCGCCTACATCTCCCGCACCTCCCTCGTCTGTCCTGCACCTCCCCTGTCTGTTCCACACCTCTCCCATTTATCCCCCACCTCACATGCATGTCCCCCCGGCTCACGCATTCCCCCGGCTTGCTCGGGCAGTCCATCACCTTGTCCATGCATCCCCCGCCTTGCCCACATGTCATGCGCTTGGTCCTTCACCTCTTGCGCATCCCTCTACCTTGTGCACGTATACCCCACCCTCCTCGCACATTTCGCACACATCTCAGGCCCATGTACGTCACGTGTGCATGTGTCTCTCGTGCCGACATCACCTGCATCTCACCCACCTTGCCTGCCTCTCCCTGCCTTGCACATGTACTCACCGCCTTATGCACATGCCCCCACCATCCACATGTCCTACATGTATAATGTCGAGTGCTGGCGTTGCGCATATTTCCCCCACATCACTCGCACCTCCTCCACCTCACACATGTACCTCCTCTACATATGCGTCCCCCGCTGTCCATGTGTATCCTCCCTTGCCCCGCCCGTCTTCTCACCTCATCTGCGCACTCCCCTACCTCACGTGTGCTCTATGCACATCCCTTGGCCTGTGCGCATCTCCTGCCTTATGCAGGCTCCCTGCGCACATCGTGTCTGTATGCATGTTGTGCGTGCTCTCGTGCCTTATTCTCAGCACTGCTCGCCACGCTCTCATTTGCCATGCACGAGCTACTCCACAAGATGGCTGCATTCCTGCTGCTGCTGGAAGCCAGCACCATAGGGAACTGCATCTCTAACACCCTATGCAAATGTTCTAGGCCTCTCCATGAATGTCCTGCACCTCGTGCGGACCTTCCTACCTGCTGCACCGGCCTCATGCCCCCTGTCTTGATGCTCAATATGTATCAAAATATATTTGTTAAGTACACTGGTTCGATGGTTCGAACCCGTTCTGAACCTGGACCGAACCACCCAGAACCGGTTCCGCCGGTTCGGTCCAGGTTCCAGTTCGGTCCAGGGTACATATAAGAAGGTTCGGTTCAGGGTTCGGCCAAATGGGCCTCTGAACCGGACCGAACCGAACTTCGGCCACACTAAAGCTGACAAGGTAACTCACAAGTCCGATAAGAACCGGAATTGACTTATATTACTTATAAACTTGACTGAACTTACCGGCCGTATTAAGAGCGGCTAAGTATGGAAAGTGATGATAAGTGATGTTGATGTTTTGCTGATGTGCGGCGGCTGTGTTTTCGAGCGCTCAAAGTTGGCACGTATACTGATCGGGTAGCATATGGAAGGACTTCAGGATTACGTTCTCAGCTCTCAAAGCAGTGTCGGTGTCGCTTTCAGGTAGTACTAGAGTATTGTTGTGGTCACGTAGTAGCCCACTGGTAGGTTCTCACACCTCTGACCCTCGAGGTGTTTATTTCACTTCACCTATATCTTTAGTACGCCTGCTCAAACTGTGGGAACCTCGTGACTTGGCGGCCCGCCGCATTGGTATGTCCTGAACTGGTTACGACGGGCTACAAAACATTTTTTTTATGTTCTGCCACCCCCGTCATCTCCAACCAAGTGGGTGATTTACATGTCAGCATGAATCCACTTCGTAGCTAATGCCCTCGGATGGCACCCAATACTTGAGGGTGACGGTGTATTTGAAGAGCGCCCGTATTACATAAGTAGTCATTTTTGTAGAAAGCTAATCGCGCTTTTCTGGTCCTCGCACGACCTCAGCGACATTCTCGTAATTTGTCCACCGCTACGGCGATTCTGATTCTGCACGTTGGATAGGCCTGGGTGCTGGAATCCCTTCACTCGGCCGTCTAATCAGCTTGGTTGATAGAATCCAGCCGGACTCAGACGGGTATACCAACGCTGGCCATCCGAATGTCCCTGCTTGCATCGTCGCGCCTAGTGGTTCGCCCTGCCCTTCAGGTCCCTCCAGAGAGCGTATTGGCATGTCTACACACATCCGCCCCATGTCTTGGTGGCGACCCACGACCCAAAAAGTCTCCAGCTGAACGATTCAAAGAGCAGCGGGAGGCGAAAAAGGCAGCGAAGGATCGCAATGCCGAAGCAACGCCACCTGGCCCCTCACGCACTCGTCTCGTTAAGGACCTCGGCGCGTCTCGCGATACTGGCGGCTTCGGAATTCGCAAAGGCAACAATGTGAAGCCGAAACGCATGCCCAAGCTCATCGTCGCGCCCTCGCGCGCGCCGCCGATGCCGCCGCGTGAGGCTGCGCCACATCCTGAGGCAAGAGATAAGAGGAAGGTGTGGGAGGAGCTCGAAGCTAAAAACTTGGAACGTAGGAGGACGAGGAGGCAGAGAGAGGAAGAAAAAATGACTCGGTACTTGGCTGCTGAGCGATACAACAAATCCTCCGCTGGCAGGGGTAACGGCGTCGCAAATGGGCGAGGCGATGCACCTGGGTACAGGGGACGCGGCAGAGACGAGCGTAGAGGCGAGCGCGGATGCGACGATCGAGGCAGCCGTCCCGCAAATCGCGGACGCGAGGAATCTGGCTTTCAACGTTCGGATACAACCCGCGAGGGATCTGGCTTTCGGCGAACGGATACACCCCCCGAGGGATCTGGCTTTCGGCGGGCAGATGCACCCCGCGAGGGATCTGGATTTCGACGAACGGATGAACCCCGCGAGGGATCTGGCTTTCGGCGACCAGACACAACCCGTGACGAAGCAAAAGCCCCGCTGATCGAAGAGTTTGACCTCTCTTCGGAATCAGTTCCTATGCGTTCTTTGCCCGCCCAGTTCACAACCCCACCCCTGATGCCCGACCTGCTCACGTCTGTCCACGACGTCCTAGGGCCAGACGCCACACCGACTCCTATCCAAGCGCTGTCCTTGAAGCATCTCTTCAAGGATAACTCGCAAACTTCCGGATCACTGGATACACCCGAGGAAAAGGAGCACGAGTATCATCAGTACCTGCTCGCTTCGGAAACGGGCTCGGGCAAGTCCATCGCGTACATGCTTCCGGTGTTGCAAGACCTCAAGGTCGCGGAGACCAGCGGTGGTCCCGATGCAGCGGAAGAGTTCGCGCGACAACGCAAGCCGAACAATCCCCGCGCGCTGGTCCTTGCCCCAACGCACGAGCTCTCGCGGCAGCTCTCCGCGTTTGCAAAGGCTCTGATCCACAAAATCAAGCTGCGCGTGGTGTGTGCGTCGCGTGCGAACCAGCGGCAGGATGTCACTGCGTCTCAAATGGCGCGCGGATTCACGGAGGCGGAGGGTGAAGAGAACAGTGCAGAGGTGGAGGTGACACGCATGGCCAACGGGCCGCGCGCAATGGACGTTCTCGTGGGTACGCCGTCGAAAATCCTGGAGATGGTGAAGGGCCGTGGCTGGGACCGCAGTCCGGAGGCTACGGGCTCGGCAGTGCAGAGGCGGCGGGAGGGGTTGGCGCTCCAGCCTTTGTTCAAGGCCGCTAGGCCTGAGATCGGCCTGCAGGATGTGGAGTGGGTTGTCATTGATGAGGCTGATGTCCTTTTCGGTAAGTTCGACACTCCGTGCGCTGTGGCCGGGTGCTGACTGCCTGAGTAGATCCCGACTTCCAGGCGTACACCCGGCTCCTCCTGGCTGAAGTCAGCGCGGCTCGCGGACGCCCCGTGCCGTTCGAACCCCAGGTCGATCTCACCTCGCAGACGCCGACGGAGACGGACTACCCCTTCCACCTACTCCTGACGACCGCGACGATTCCGTCTTCGCTCGCCGCGTACCTGGACACGTTCCACCCGTCAATGACACGCCTCGCGTCGCCGAACCTGCACCACCTGCCAGCGGGGATCAAGACACAGTACGCGGCGTGGACGGGCGTGAACCGCAACGCGGACGTCGAGCAGCGGCTGCGCCGCCTGTGGTACGCGGACGTCGCGAAGCGCGACGGGAAGCGCTCGAAGGTGCTCATCTTCTGCAACAAGAGCAGCAAGGTGGTCGACCTGGGGGAGTACCTCACCGAGAAGGGCATCCCGAACGTCGCGCTCGTGAGCGGCGGCGAGATGCGCAAGCGCGGCTCGAACACCCACCTCGCGGGATTCCTCCGTGGGACCGAGGGCGATGCTGCTCCCGTGGCAGAGACCAAGGATAGCAAGGCAGCCGCACAGAGTCCCGCAGAGGAGGAGCCGGACCTGGACGACGCACTTGTGGTGGACGCGCTCCCCGCCGACGTTGCGATCCCGGCGCAGGAAGAGCCACATGTGCTGATCACGACGTCGCTCCTCTCGCGCGGGCTGGACTTTTCGCCCGACATCAAACACGTCTTCATCATGGACGAGCCGCGGAACATGGTCGACTTCCTGCACCGCGCTGGACGTACGGGCCGCGCGGGCGGTGAGGGGACAGTGGTCGTGTTCGGGAAGTCGAAGGGTCGCGGGTCCGAGCGCACGAGGGAGGTCCGGACGAAGGTCCGCGCGCTTGCGGCATAGTCGGGCGGTCGGGAAGCCGGGTCGGCGACAAAATTGCGTTGGCACTGGTCTCCTAGTAGGCGAGTAAATTATTCTACCCCCACTCTTCTATAGCCCAATCGCACGGAGGCTTCGCTCGCACTTGTCCCGTTCCGGCAGCATTATGTTTTCATTCTCGTTGGCCGGAAGCTGTGGACGAGCGTCATGCACGCATTTTTTCGTGTTGTTCGTGTGGCGGATACGGAACCTCATGTAGTAAGTTCCTTCGCGACCCAATCAATGTTGAGCATGTCTAGTCTTTGCATCCATGGTGGCAGCAGCTGGTATGTGCGGGCCAATCAACGATATGCGATGTCCGCATGGCTGTATAAGGCCCGACGACCGTATTGGCCCGCAGGGCTTGCTTCCCTCGCCACTCCGGACCCCTTGAATTGTCCGCGCTATACCTAGCAGCACACTAGCGACACAGCCCTTCATTCAAACCCAAACTTGGTATCTCGTTTGTTACGTTGCAGCTTGGGATGTTCCCTGAGATGGTCCCGGACTTTTGCCGGATACTTTGCAGCCACGTTGATCCCTGGCGTACGGAGTGGCGTTGCCCTAGCGTACGGCTTATTTCTCTTAACATTCGCATAGGTTTGACCGATGTATACGCCAACGAGTATAAAACGGCGCATGTTTCTGTCCCTGCTACTCAGATTCTGTGTTCCGCCCACTCAATCCCCATAGGGCCCATCACTCCGTTCATTATGCCTAAACCTGTTGTCTATGTACGCGCCTCCTCTCCTTGATGCGTCTTGTGCAGCTCATAGCAGCCATCAGGACACCCCCCGACGATGCCGGTTCCCCGGCTGCAATTTTATTGCTTATTGCAAAGATCATTTTATGTACCACGAGCAAAAAAAGCAGTGCGTGTCCTTCGGTCCTCTCCATCCCCATTCGCAGTTGACGGACTCTTCCACTCTCTGTGGCGCTCCAGTTGGACGCAGAGCCATATGCTCTGCAGCTCTCCACCGAGACCCGGCAGATATCACTACTTGTACTGCGATTTTTCGACCGACGACGCGAAGGAAATGGAGGAGCATATGGCGCATCACGCGCGGGATATGAGCTATAGGGTTGTGAATCCTCATCCTGATGCAGCCTGGGATACTGTGCCGACAGGTCCTTGATTGACCGGCTGGGATGTGGTGCAGACTTCCGGACGGATATGGAAGAATGCTTGCTTGATCAAATTCTCTGGAATGTTTCTTCCATTATCGCCTGTCGATCGATGGTCTTGTATTCCTTCCCAAAGCTCACTGTATGCACTTATCATTTCGAAACGCGTTTCTATATATTATAGAACCTCCGCATCAAATCTGCCTCGTGCTGCTCCCTTTCCACCCGCTCATTGCTACTAAGTTTCAAGGTATATTCTCCTGACATGGCGTAAGTCGCTCAATAGTACCTCAGCAGTGTGCGAGGAATAAGCTTTCGATACGCGATTCTCGGCAGCCTTCGTCCTCATGGCGGAGAACTGTTTGTCGTCAGGTTAGTGATTCTATACCTGTAAGCTCGCTTAAAAGATGTGCACATAATGTGGCCATCAATGCGCTTACAAGCTGGTTTGTCCAATCAACGTGCAACGACCTTGAGATCTACAGAGCATTCTACCTGAAGCTGTGTTGCTTGCTCTACGTTCTCCTCCAGGGCACCGGAAACAAGTTTGTGGCTACTCGACTTTCGGCGGCTCCACGCTAAAATGCAAAACAATATGGAACACTAATTCCCATTAGCCGACTTGAACGACTGACCTCGTCATAGCTAAACCCGTGAGGTACTAGTGACGCGCTCTACCAACTGAGCTAAACGGGATGCTGACAAATTTATAAAGCAATGTATAGGTATACGCGCCATGCTCAAGGGCGCAAAACTGAAGAAACCAGGGATGTGCTTGACCCCGGACCCGAAAACCGGTAATCGTCTGGAGGACATTGTGTTCGGCCTTTGCCCTGGTTTACAGTGGTCACCTGCTATGTTTCAGAATGCGAGGGCTAAGCTGCACAGTTCAGATAGTTCACACGCATTGACCACCGGGCGTCATCAGTCCATCACACATCATTGAAGGAACCGATTGGCTCCAACCTCTGCAAGTCATTCTTGTGCATCTACTGGATGAACACGCCCTCCGGCTGAACAAATGATAACATTCTGGTAAGCTCGGCTTTGCAGGTGGTGGCCTCAACGCTAAGTCATTGTCGACGGCGGACGGCAGACGGCTCCAGTCTTGTTCCACAGATCCGAGTCGCGGGAGCGAGACGCACCACACAGCACGTGCATGACGTGGATGCAGCACCAGACCAACACTATGAGTCCATGACCACAACTGTACCTGAGTGGATCTCCTCGAGGCAGCTATGTCTCCTTGGCAGATCCGTGGCCCGCTTTGGGGGTATTTCTACTCAGCTCAACATGATGTGTGGGTACTACAGGGAGCGCCAAGGTGGCAGTGGAAGAGCAAGAGAAAGGGCATGAACTGCGGGAAAGTGACATCCGCGCGAGATTGACGTCAAGGCGCGAGGCAGGTGGCTCGGAGGGTGTATACATGCAGACCGGCGTGATCATCCTCCCATGGCAGCTCATTTCCAAAATGCTCGATGGTGGTTATACAAGCTCGTCATACTTCCTTCTCTTCACGCACACCCTTGGAGCCTTCTCGTCCTCATCACCCTCGCTCCAGCCGGCCTGTCTGTTGCATCATGCTTCGTCTATATAAACCTGCCCTGCCATGCCATCGCTCTCTGAGCCTCTTCGCCCGCCCAATACCCCCCGCCCGACATCCCACCTTTGCCTTTGTAGACGATGAAGTCTGCGTTCCTCTCTGCGGCTCTCCTTGTCGCTGCGCCCTCTGCCTGGGCCCAGTCACAGAACCTCACCTTCCTGACCGGCCTGCTGACGACCCTCCAGAGCGCGAACCTCACGTCGCTCATCTCGGCGACGTCTACATTCAACTCGAGCGGCGTCGGCCAGGGTATCCTCGGCGACCTCTCTAGCGGCTCTCCATTTGTCCTCTTCGCGCCCTCCAACGAAGCTTGTGAGTCATACCACTGATTATTGCTGCGAGGACGCACTTATGACGTCGACCAGTTGCGTCCGCCCCGTCGAATGTCACCTCGGATTCTGGAAGACTGACTGACGTCCTCGCGTACCACATTGTCAGCGGCAACTTCAGCAACTCTGCCACGACGTACCCGAACGTCACCCTCGGACGCACGTTCCTGAACGACTCGGAGGTCGTCCAGCTCGAGGGCAACAAGGCCCAGGTCGTCGCATGGGCGATCCGCGCGGATGGGCACATTCACGTCCTGAACCAGAGGTGTGTCGCTCGCGGCAGTATCGCCATTCACACCACGTCGCTCACCAGATGCGTAGGAACGACTCGACAGTCGTGAACACGACGTCATTCGGGAACATCACGATCAATATCGTCGACCACGTTCTGATCCCGCCCGAGTCGCTCCAACAGACCGTGCCGACCGAGAACGCGACGACGTCGCTGACGCAGCTCAACACGTTCCTCGGCACGGTCAATGTCCCCTTCTTCAACAGCACGTCAAACTCGTCCGGCAGCATCTCCGCGTTCAACCTGCTGAACAGCGGGCTGCACGGTTTCACGTTCTTCGCGCCGAATGACTCGGCGATCTTCGCCTCACAGAGCAACCTCACCGCGCTCGCGAGCAACACGACCGCGCTCAACAACCTCTTCTACAACCACGTGCGTGTTCTAGCCTCGTTTCTTAGCGCGCATCACTAACTCGAGCCGCTCTGCAGCTCATCAACGACACGACGGTGTACTCGCCGCAGCTCGTCGGCCAGAACTTCACCTCGGCGGGCGGCGAGCCTCTCACGTTCTCCATCAACGCGACCGGGCAATACGTCACGTCGGGCAACACGACCGCGCTCATCACGCAGCCGGACGTCCTCCTCTCCAACGGCGTCCTCCACGTCATCGACCGCGTGCTCATCAACACCGGCTTCAACAGCGGCGCGGCGAGCTCCGCGTAAGTCTCCTCTCCTTAGTGGCGCTTCCGCGCGACCCTCTTGCGCACTATGTGCTGACAAACCTTCGAACAGACTCGCCTCGGCGACCTCGGCCGCGGCGCAGAGCACCACGGAGTCGCAGCCCATTGGCTTCTCTGCGACGGCCTCGCTGAGTTCGGGCGTCTCCGGCTCGGGTGCTAGCGCGTCGGGCAGCAATAGTGCTGCGGTGGGACGCTTTGCGGGCCCAGGCAAGGCCCAGATGGTGGCGCTCGGTGCGACGGCGGTGGGCGTGCTGATGGGCGCGCTGATTACGGTGTTCTGAATGTGAGGCGATATGGGTGCGAGGCAAGGCAAGATGGGAAGCCGAACATTTGTCTGAAGAAGAGATCGACGAGGTCCAGGTGACGGGCTCATGGACATCATGAACATGAGTTACCAGACTCAGGTCACGATGTAGGGTGGACAAAAACGCTTGGGAGACGCTGTAACGTATACCAGACTAAATGCACGTAGTACAAGTCTTAGTGAGTATGTAGCGATCTGTTGGTTGATATGCTTTTTAAAAGCTTCCAGCTGATGGGTTGTTCATGGCCGGTGTTCGAGAATGTTTTGAATAGTTAAGACCTTGCCCGGGGAGCTTTGACGTGTTATACTGGGTCCGGCGTTGCTCAACCTGAATCTTCTGTGATTTTTCCTAGTATTTGTTTTCAATGCGTTTAGGGCTCGTCCAGTGCGTCGTCCTTCCGGCTGGCATTTGTATCACATGAAGCTATCATATCCCAGTCCCACTCGATAAGTACAGCCTGACACGAACTTTCGCGACATTTTCCCGAGAGTTACAGATCGTAGCAGGGTTATACTGTACATCAAGACTCGTTCGCGTACATATTGCCACAACATCACGGCCCTTTCCATGTGCCCAAGTAGTTTCTTCCCTGCCCATCGGCTAGTCCACCTGAAGCGGCCAAGTGTCGGGGGTCTGTGTCTCGCCAACCGAATTAAAACGTTCGAAGGCAGCCTTCAAGCGCGGTCTGACCTCGGAGATGCGAGGTCGTTGCCCTCTATCTTTCTGCCAACATTGCTCTGTCACCTCCCACACATCGTTATCCAATCCGAGTGCAGTCGCACGGAGAGGTCGATCGGGACGCTTGTCGTTCATGATGGCGAATATCACGGCACCGTCGTTGACTTGCTTATGGTACGGGACCAGGCCAGTGAAAATCTGCAATATGAGTCAACATCCATCCGACTCGCAATTGTTCACTACGTGACATACCTCCCATATCACGAACGCAAACATAAAGATATCGCTGTTCAATGTCGGTAAAGTGCGTGTGACACCGAATTGTTCTGGATCAAGGAGTTCCGGGGCAGTCCATCGTAGTGACCTCTGCTTGATAGAAATCGTATGAAGCATGCTCTGATAGCTCAATTTTGCCAGTCCGAAGTCAGCTAGGCATGCACTGCCCACTTCATTGATGAGAATATTTGACTGTATCAGGAATCTTGTAAATTGCACTGCTAAATGTACTCGCCGAATACGACTTACGCCTTTCAAGTCGCCATGTGCGATGTCTAAGCCATGCAGATACACTAGTGCTTCTGTTATCTTCAGAATCTAATGGCGTGCTTGATGAGACAACATTTGTGCTACGCACACACCCCGTACAACTTACCAGTTTAAGCCTGTTCGCCTCTGGGTTACGTTCCAAATATCTTGTGAGGGTCCCTTCGCTCATGTATGCACAGACCAGTATCAGGTGGGACGATGTGGCGTCAACCCCGAGGAACGGTGTGATATTCGGATGTTGTAGGTATTTCCATATTATGGCCTCCTGATAAAATAGCTGAAGCGCGGCATGTAATCAATGGTGATCGCTCTGAGACAAGTATCGGGAGTCTTACCCGCGTTTGGACATCGGTCTGTTCCGACTCCTGCGATGCGAGAATACGATCGCGAAAAACTTTAAAGCCACAACTTGACCATTATATTCTCCCTTCCACACATCCGCAAATCCGCCTCCTCCTAGAGGTCTTGTTCCCTGCTTCTTGAGCATCCCCGATTGGAGAATGAATGAACGGGGTACGACGTGTCCTTTCCCACACAGCTTCCTGAGTATCTCGAGGCAATTCCGTCGCATATCCGAGTCTTGAAGGCCAGTCCAGTTGAGTACCTGCGACGGGATTACTTGTGGTACTTTCATAAAATGTGTAGGGCACTCACTACATCGATGACGGCTGTGCAAGCTGAGATCTCCTGTGTTCCGTCCAAAGCCAGTACTTCTTCCATGGCACCCGGTGTCTGCAGCACTCCGCTCAAGATATCAGCACATTTTTGTTCGTTCCATAGGAGAGGAGTGTCAGCGTCCGGGTTGTCACTTTCGCACTTTGCGTAAGGGTATCAGTGTCATCCCCAATGGACTATATCAGATTCATCAAACCTCGCGGATAACACATGGGCGCAGATGCCACCAATTCTCCACCCTTTCTGTCCAGAGGCTCGCCGACAGCATGAATGAAATAGTGTTGTGTGGCTGTGTGACCTGATCACTTGACTTCGTGAGCTCGGCGAACCAGATAAACAGCTCGTTCATCTCTACGGTAAATATTCCGAGTGTCAGATCAGTTTAACTGAGAAAGGCTTCGTCCTTACGAGTTTCCATGCATGCATTCAAGGAATAGGTCGTAGAGCGTTCACAGAGCTCTATAAATCGCTCTAGGTATTCCTATTGCAAGATGAATGATCACCTAGTACGGTTTCTAGATGCCAAGCGCACCGCAAATATGAGACAATAGGATCCAGCTGACATCAATTTATTGAGGATGGCATCTAAACCGGCACGAAGTAATCCCTGCATACAAGTTTCAACCGCGGAAATCAGAAGCACCTTGTCAATATTGTTAGCTTGAACTCACCTGTAGTCGCGTTTGATACACTGGGGCAGATGACAATGCGCTGCTCAATCTCTCGATAATAGTAGTAGAATCAGGCCGTTGATGCCGATCTTCACTCCAGCACTGCTCTACTAATGACCAGACTTCATCTGAGAGGCCGAGGGTGACAGAATCTTGAGGTCGCGAAGGTCGCATTCCGCTTAAAATGTGTTGTATGACACGAACATCACGTAGAACTGCATGGAATGGGGGCCTTTCACTGAAAAGCTGCAGATGGCATGATAAAAATACCTCGATATTTGAATTCAGCGATTGAACTTACTTCCCATATCGTTATTCCCAGTGCGTATATATCGCTTTGTTGAGTGATCTCAACTCTAGATAGCCCATAGCTTTCAGGGTCAAAGAGCTCAGGCGCCATCCAGCGCACAGTTCCACTCCCTATAGATGTAGCTGCTAAGTCTTCAATGTAATGCATCTTGTGACATTGAAATCCAGATAGACATGCTGTATGGTGCGCATTTACTTGGACGTTATTCTGCAAATTCATTTAGCCATACATTTAGAGCGAAGTCATTTACTTACTCCCTTCAGATCACCATGCACAATCCCCATGTCATGTAGATACTTCAGACCATTGACAATGTCTAATGCCTGGGTTTCATATGTCAGCAGTTTTGAACATGACGGCGCTCAAGAGCCTACCAAATTCAGTCGAGCTGCCATAGGATTTTGAGACAGGTATTGATGTACATTCCCAAAGTGCATACGCTCGAAGACTAGTGAATAAGATGACTGATCATCAGCACCAATAAAGGGTGTGATATTGAGATGTAGCATATGCTTCATAAGAGCAGCATGCTGACAGATTTCCTATATCATCACAACATCAGTCCGTGCATATTCAAGAAGATGACTCAATTACCGGATTTTGTCCTGGGTCAACACATGTATATATCGCGACGTCACGATGCTGAACCTTTCCATGCCAGACACTTGCCCAACCAGTCCTTTCTACTTGACGTTGGCCGATTCTCTGAACTGCGCCCAGTGGAAGGACGGCACTTTTCGGGATTATTTGATTCTTTTCACATAATTTCCGCAGTACATCTAAACAACGTCGCCTGAGAGAAATTGTGATCTCGCCGGTAATGTGGAGCACCTGTAGGCAACATCAGATGTTTGAGGAACTGTGTGAGGCGATTCTACCTTGTCCAAAACTTCAACGACTTCTCGAGCCTCGTCACCGTCCAGGTCAGCAAGACGGCGCATCTTTTCTGCGGACGACAGAGCTGTGCCCACGGCTGCTCTGAGTAGAGCAAGGTGAGTCACATCATCCTCTACATCACTCTGTAGCCAGTTTATCCCCTCGTCGAGCTGCTGCGATGTTGCGCGCAGGCGTCTGATCTCTTCCGTCTTTTCCCTGAGCCTTTCCTGCATCTTGTTGCATTCTTGCTCGTCCTCGTCCTCGATCGCGATGGAGATGTCGCTTTCGAGCATAGATACCTCTTTATCGCGGGCGTTCAGGTCGCGGAGCACGTCAGCTTTCAGCTGCACGCCCGCCGCGGTCGCCGCAAGTACAGTCCCGGCGGAAAGCTGCTCGTAAATCTGAAGGATACGGGGGGGCTGACGGAGAATGCGAGATACGATGACGGAGGCTGATTCGAGGGTGCTGCGGAACCGCGCCATGTGAGTGTCCTTCTTGACAACGGTGGCAAAGGCCGTGGTCCTGAGAGTCTCTTCATTTGAAATCCCAAGCTCCTCTTCAATCTGATCCCATCCAGTAGTGATAATAGTTGCGTTCCTCAACTCCTGTATCCCACATATCGTCTCAAGCATCCTCAGGTTGCGCGTAGTGACGCCGCTCTTCCGGACGTCATGGATACGGTGTGTGAAGATGACTCCGAGCAGTTTCCTCCCACGCCTGGACCTGAAATCAACAGGATTAATAACTGCATTTTAGGGCATAATGAGAAGATCTCACTCGAACAGAAGCGTTTCCGCGATAGATCGTAGGATCTCACTGCTAGAGCACTCCTCCAGAGGTCTGCCAAATCCGCGAGAGTCGAGAAATGTCACTGATTGGCCCTCGATATGGGTCGATATGGTTCGCAGAGGCTCAGTTGCGGATGTCATGTCAGATTGAGTTGCCGCGTTCACGAACTGTGCGATTGTTGTGCTGTCAGGTCAGTCTATGCGTGATGCGATGAAGGTCTCACCGTCGATTTTCCAGACTTGGGAGAGCCCATGACTCTGTCAGATTCAGATGCGATACACCATCAGTCTGTTGATTCGTATGCATGTCCCAGGAGTATCATGGTCAGCTTACAGTATCAACGCACTCGGTTCGGCCTTCACACTAGGTTTCAAGCCTAGTATGTCCATGTCTCAGGTAGTTGCTCTTTGGTCAACCGTGGAGAGGATGTAGGCGGGAACACGATGTTATCGCCTGCTAAGTGCCGCCCCCAAGCCTGTCAACTATAAACGGAGCTCACGTTCATGGAAGAAGAATCGTCACGTGAGTCTATCAACCTGTCTTCTAAGGTTATGCCCCGGAGCACGGTAATATGATGCATGTATGTTCCTCTCCATACGGGATACATGTCCTAGTTTGAATGATGTAATGGAGTTCAGCCGTATTGGAATCTCATAAAATGTTGCTGGAGACAAGAGTAGCAATGCCTCGAATCCCGAGTCGGACAAGGACAGGTGAACGAATGTACTGCGTACGCACAGCCAGAAACAGATCCTTCGAAGCAATCCATGAGCTTATCGACAATCAAGCCGTCTAGCAATGAAGCACGCAGCGCGGCGAGTGTCCGTTGCAGAGAAGCTATAGACGCCAAGGCGATAGGTTCCCGTGGGAAAGTGCCTGGTAGTCGCCGGAGACTCGCGGTGCGCCTCCTGACCGGTACCGGCAGCAGTACCAGTAGCACCGACAAGAAAGGTGGATATATCGCTGTGATCGGTGGCCTTCGCTCGAGTTTATGCGCTCAATGACGCCCCTGGAAAGGAGAGTGGCCGCGAGGATCCTAGACGCTTGCCTACACGTCTGACTCTATTTTTGGCAGAAGAGGTTTTCCTCGGCACGTACGTTAGTTCTGTCGTAGCGCTCTCCTGAGGCTCATTCGCATTCAATGCTTCTCTCTTCTCCGTCTCAGCGACCAACTCGTCCTCCAAGTCGACTAGTGACGCGAGCAAAGAGGGTAGCATGGCTGGATAGGGACCCCTACGGTTTGACCACCAGCGTGACAGCAATAATGTGGCGATAACGATGGTGCGTCGTCTGCAGCTTGAATCTCGTATTTTGGACTCACCGATGCCGCTCGTATCGCCCTCCGGATACCCTCAATGCCGTCGCTGATCCCGTCTTCAGAACATTTGAGCGGCACACGAGCGGTGCGCAGTTGAACCATCTATGCCATTGACGGTGATTTCGTCGATAGCTGTTATAGGCCCATGATATTAGGTAGACGTGGGTTCACCAACTTCCATAAATGCCAAACGCGAGGCATGCACTGACTACTTCACTGACGAGGATTGCATCCGCGGTGCCGGTAACTGTGCAAAGTCATAGTTGCTTCGCGGTCTGTCTTATATACATTTTGACAATTTATCCCGAAAACTCTTGACCGAGATATTCACTCTATGGACATTGGTACTTCATGGAGGAATGATTTTTGTGATAATCTTGATACTACAGCTATGGGTGCCTGTATGTTCGACCACCAACGTTCTGCGACGTTCAGACCTGCTCGCCTCTACCCCTGCGAGTATGGGAAGAGAGTACGCTCGCAGTTATTGTAGGAGGTTGTGTGGCGTGCCAGCCGAGCAGCATTTCCGCCTCATCACATGGCAATTCGTTCGATGAACCGGATAAACTTGATTTGAAAGGTCTTAGGTGACGTGCAACTATCGGGTGGATATTGCTTTGGGACGTGGACGCGGACGCAATGATGCTGTCATACGAGAGTGGTCCATGTCGAGCATCTCGCCGATTGGCTTGCACATGATTCATGCCAAAAAAACTGTCCGAGTGATTCGATTCTGCATGGATTGTAACATAATAAAAGGGCCTTAATGTAATGCTACGTGAATGAGGCTACTATCATATACTGCGGTTTTTAGGATACTAATACTGTATCAGATGGTCCAAGTTTAACGACCATCGCTCGGGCGCATCCAAATCGTCTGGTCCGCGACGTTGAAGTGCATCTGTCAAGCATGCAAGGATCTCTGAGATTACGGGACGCGCCCACCGGTCAGTGCTCCAGCAGCGTTCGGTTAAACCTCCAGATATCATCAGATAGCCCCAATGGGGTCGCTTGCATCGGTCGGGGAGGCCGTGTGCCACTTAGGATACGCCATGTAATAGTTCCATCGTGAACAGCGTGGCCATATGACGGACTATGACCTGTGAAGATCTGCAAGGTATGATCAGTACCATGATCCCGTACTCTTCTGTTCAGACGCACCTCCCAAATCACCATCGAGAACGAGTAGATATCACTTTGTTGTGTGATCTGAGATTTTGCGAGATTGAACTTCTCAGGGTCCAGGATCTCCGGGGCCGTCCACCTCACAAAGTTCGCTGAGACGGACATTGTGGGAAGCTTATTCTGATGCACAAGCGCTGCAAGACCAAAATCTGCAACGCAGGCCATCCGCTGCTTGTTAACAAGAATGTTTGCCTATATGGAAGACATGCTATGTCAGCAGATGCAACCTTGTCCACGATGCATCTTACGCATTTAAGATCACCGTGAAGAACGTCTGCTTCATATAAATATCGTAATCCTTCTGCGACTTCGGAGAGCTTATGAGAGTAAGAAATGCGGTCCTGCCTCGTTGAGACCCAAGGGCTCACCAGATTCAGTCGGTTGGTCGCCGGATATTCTTTCAGGAATGTGAGGACCGTTCCGTGGGGCATCCATTCGGACACCAAGGACAACCGGAACAGCTCCATATTCACACCGATGAAGGGTGTGACATTTGGACGCCGAAGGTGTTTCCAGATCATACCTTCCTTGAATAGTGCCTGTATGGACGGTCTCAACAGCAGTACATAGTGCACGGCTCGTTCACTCACCGTCCGCTCATCAGGAGGAACACAGTTACTGTCGTAGCCACGGAACACCTTAACTGCTACCTCGCGTCCGCCGTAGTTGCCCTTCCAGACATCGGCAAACCCACCAGATGCTTCCGGTCGTTTTCCGTCCAACTTCAGCACCGAGATCGCAAGATCAAGCGAGCTAGGAAACATTCGATTGGTTGCGCACAACTTCCTTAGCAGGTCCAGACAGTGTCGCCGAAGGCTGTCCTGGGTATCAATTACATCGATCACCTAGGACAAGTTAGTCTGAATACTAATGGGTGGGCAGAGCATGCGCACCTTATCAAGAAGCTCTATATATGCTATCGCATCATTGCCCCGTAACGACAAGGAATTCTGGATTGTAATGGAGGATGTCATGAACACTCTGAGTATGTCCAGAATCTCGTTGTTCCGTGTTCTAGATATTGCAAACTCCTCTCGAGATGACTCGACTTCGTGCATCAGTTGTGCGATTAAGGTACGGAATTCGTCCTCCCGCTGCTCTGCCTTCTCGAGCAAGCTCTTTGTGTTTGACAGATCGCGCTCTAATTCGCCAATCTGCCTAAAGTTCAGCTTACGGTCATTTGAAGATTCTCGGATCCAGATGACCGGTTTGGATCTGGAGTGTCTGGTGTAATATTACGAGGTGCATCATAGGTATTCTTGACGGGCGGTAATGATAGCTCGGTCAGCAACAATACTGCAGAGGATTATGCGGTACGCACAGACACATTCATCGGAGAAATACCAGAATGTTCCTTAGTTAAGGTTGGATATTTGAGAATTTCTGGTTCGCAAGTATCATCAGAAGACGATACACGGCGTCAAACTAGACGCAGGACCTACTTATTCAGAACATGAATCGTATTGTCTTCGGGTGTTGCTGAACCGAACGACTCTCCGCCAAAAACAAGTATTCGAGATTCTGTGGACGTTATTGCATGACCTGATCTTGCGCTGGGTGTTGGACCTATATTCTGGAACATAAACCAACGATGATCTACCAAGTATGAGCATGCTGGAGATGCACTATTTCAGCTAGGATCCCGTGTTCACCTTCGATGCGTAGTGATGCCAGGTCACCGAGATCCTTGCCATCACTACCTCTTCCACCAAACACATAGATCACACCATCGACCAAGGCAGCAGCGTGACCTTCGCGCGGAGACAGGATGTCTCCGACACAGACAGCCTCAGCCCATGTACCGGAGGCCGTATCAAACACCCACGTATCATTGTAGTGGTGTACCGAATCCGTACCACCAAACCTATCGTCAGATATTAAGTATATGGGGCCCACCAGCCTCAGAGCATCCAGACGTACAGATAAATCTTATCACCGTGTGTGACACAAATATGACCAGTTCGCTTTGCCGGTAGCGATGATCGAGCCGCAGGCTCTACGAGCTCCCATCTCGCACGCGTGCGCACTTATTACAACATCAAATAAATTCGGAACACCAAGAAGAATATGCTTACGTGTATTGAGATCGAATACCCATAGGTCATGCAGGAAGTCCCGGTTGTTTTGCCCGCCGAACATATACAACTTCGAGCCAATCGCAGTTACAGCATGTCCATAACGACCAACAGGCGCCGGGCCGCTGGTAGCTACGTGTGTCCACTCACGCGAAACTTGACACTGTCAATCTCGAATCCGTCTGCGCAGAGGATAACCCATACCTAGATTGAGAAGATATAATCCATTGTCCGTCTCGTCTTCAGATGCATAATTTTCACTTGTCTTGGTATCACCTCCCCATACAATCAGGACACGGCCGACAAGTGCACTTCTATGACCCACTCGAGGAGATGGAATCTCTCCGGTAGTCAGCAGCGGTGTCGCTGAGAGATCTTGGAGTGACAGGATGTAGACATCATCGCTGAGGGTGTCTTGTACGAGACCGCCGAACAACAAGAGCTCTCCGGTCGCCGTGCCTGTGACAGGGAGGGAGTGACCGTACCGGGGAAGAAGAGGGAGTGAAGGTTCCGGGGGCGACACAGCGTGCCGTCTTTGTGGGCCGACTGGGGACTGTAGCACAAGATGATGCTGAGACCACAGGTACTGAGGTTTCATGATACCGGTCTCCACCATGCCCAGGCGTGGTTGCTGTACTCGGACTGGCGCAGCATATGGTGTAGAAAGAGTAGAGGAATCTGGCGGGGTGAGAGTAGCGTGCGGCTTTTTCCGTCGGATTGAGAAGAAAGACATCGGCAGGTATTGATTGCGGAATATCAGATCTAGTTCGTAGTTCGCTTGTCTTGTAGCTAGAAACAACTGTTGTTCAAAGCTCTCCGGAAATGAGTGCAAAGTGATACACGCAACAAGCACAGGGTCGTACCTGATACTGAAGCGATTGACAGCTGTCATCAGTCTGTCTGTGTTGCCTCAGTGTTGCAGCCCAACCGCAGAGATCGGGTTCCCTCAGGAGTCGATAAATGCTGCTGCATACAGCAAAAAAGATACTTATTTTGGGCTAGATTATTAGAAGTACAAGGACGACTAGCAAAGACTTGAGCTTCCCGGTGACATTCGACATTTGCGCCGCCCTTGTGACGATGCGCGCTTAATCACCAGATGTCAAGCTCGAAGGCAATGACCCAAGAGACGTGAGAGGCATGTTTTAGAGGCTAGATAGGCTTGATCGTAAAAGATTTTGTGCTACTCAAAGACCTGTCGGCGAGGCATGTGCGGCCAGTAACTGTCACATAGTCACCGTTGCCAAATGCGTGGCAGTGTTTACTAGCCTCATGTGGCGGGATATACTCCGACCGAGTCAACTCGCGCCCCCAAAGCCGTAGGGTCATTGTTTGTCGATCTATAGGCTAGTTCAAGCACATTTGAGTTCGGTGAACTTTGGAACTCACGCGGTACGGCAGCGCACGTAGCAAAATAGACAGAATCCTTGGAGTGGGCGGTGGAGACGCGCGGCTTGTATTCATGCTCCGCCCACGCATAATTTTTCGAGAGGGGCCCCTGGTCAATTTCTCCCACCCGGCGATATAAGAACTGGGTGTCTTGGTCAGTCTCGCCCGAGCTCTATTTGTGGGATTGCGACTATCGGAACTCTCCCTGAAGGCGCGGTCTCGCAGACGCCTGTGGTTACGAAGATTACAACCAGATTTTGATCCTAAAGGCAGTGTTATTTCCCGCATATTCAAAAGTGCTTTATTGGGGCTTAGTTATGTATGGCAGGCATATTGTGGCAAGAATCATTTTGCACGCAGGTCTGCTAAAATCGCAAAGAAATGCACCACTTTTGTAGAAATAGGAAAAAATTTGCGCTACCTGTATGTTGCTCTTGAAAAGTGCATTGCACCTGTTAAAATGTCGATTATTTGTTTCTACTCCCTTCACGACCGAAAATGTTACGACTGGTCACCTGCAAATTTCGGCAGTTCTTTCCAGTAAGGCAGAATTTTACGCATCTTCTGAATTGCGTAAAAATGCGCCACTTCACTTCAACACTTTTGTTGCAGCTCCCAGCCATCCACATATGTAATTAACATATTTATTCTGCACTGCATACTGTGCTGCAATTATAATGCAGCGGGTGTATACATAGTGCCGAGCCGCTGCGCTCCACCATTACCATATAAGTGCTGGTGAGGCGTGAAACCAGCCGCGGTACACGCCTGAGACCACAGACCACTTGACAAGCATCTTGCTAAGTCGAACTAGCAACACAACGCACTGCCGGCCACCAGGGCAGCAGCAACAAAAGGCGTGCCATTTAGTATATATATGACGCTGGTTTTCCCTTTTTAGAAGCTGCAGTAATATTGTGACGCACGGGGTGCTGTTGCATTTTCCTGCTATGGCGAAGCTGCTGCAACATTTCAGAATAGCAAATGTAACGTCTTTTATACTGTAGATAGCAGGCGTCAAATTGTTTCTGAGAATTGTTGATAACTTTTTTGGTAAACGAAACACATGTGGCGACATTCAATACAGCATTACCTGAAGGTGCGTAATTTTATCATGCTTACCCTCAGTTGCGTCAAATTCTTTTCTACCACATTATACCGCCCATAGTTATGGAGTGTAGTCGATGAAGAAACTTGAAGGGTAGCTGTTTTGAAAACCGTAAATGTTACTAGAAATGCAGACTTCACGCAGTTCTATTCGGTCGAGTGATTCAATATGTATATATATGTTCCTCATAGAAAAGTGGATTCAGACAGAACAGCTGGCCGGCCGATGCTGAGCCGTTGAGGTGATTGATTGTCCCACTCTGAAGTCTAGTGTCTGGTATGTTTAAGTGAAATCTCGAGTTGTTTCAGGGATGTTGTATTAGTTGTATTAATCAATGTCCATGCCAGCTTTCGTATCATCGACTCATGCCTCAATATGTTGAAGATTGAAATGGTACTTCAACTTTTTGATCGGCTTCGTCCATGTAGCGCAATATCCTAGTCACTGCTTGCTACCCTTGTACCGTCCTGACATGCTAGAGTCTTCGTCTCAAAATGGATTCCATTGTGCTAACGTCGTCCTTAGTTGACAGGTATGGGTAATTTCTTCCCTGACAGAGGCTGATCAGTAAACCTTAAGTTCCGAAGAACCAGTATTTAGCAAACGCCTTGTCGCCTAGGGTCAATCGCTGCACTTGACACGCCGGGATTTTGAAATTTTTTGGTCATCTATAAATGGTTAGAGAATAGGATAAACAAATAAATATACTGTGTACCGTTATAGGCCTTTATAGGCACGCTAGAAATGGAATTAGAATAGCATTTTTGAGCGTCAAAGTAGTTTATTTTCTGTAAGTCAAAATATCTCCGTTTCTGTGAGCCACAGAAAAATGATGTGAGTGTCCGATCATCTTTCTGTGGCTCACAGAAACAGAAATATTCCGACTTAGAGAAAATAAATTACTTTGGCGCCCAAAAATGCTATTCTAGCTTCATTTCTAGCGTGCCTATAGCCATACACAAAATATGTATTTACTTCATCTCATTCACTAACCATTTCCAGGTGGCCTAAAAATCTCAAAATCCCGGCGTGTGAGGCCCCACACTCGAGTGTCCTCGTTCCATCTACTGAACACGCGGATATTGAACATGGAACACACTCGCGGAAAAGTGAGTCGGACGCTCTAAGTATTCGATCTATACACTTTTTGACACCTTGAAGAGCGATCTCGATCATTTACGAGACTATCATGAGGGCATCAAATCTGCGTCGCGAAACTTCCCCGTCTACAAGGTGAGCGGCTCGATACATTTTCTTGTGGTAATTCTAATGAGCAATTAGGAAACTTTGCAACAGCTCGTGATGGTCTCCGAGGAGTATGCGCTTGCTGTCATTGCTGGGACAATCGGCCTAGAGCATATGGCTCAGAGGTTTTGTGATAGCTCGACGCTAACACCAGATCCATATCAGTGGACGATACGATATTGAAATGGTTTGAGGATTTCTACGCTTGGGTCCAATCAAATGCAAGTGCCAACGTGGTTGTGGTCCTACCGAGATCCGAGGCAGTGAAGCAGGAGCTCAAGGGCTTTTTTGAGAAATGCCCTGCTGTTGTGCTTCAGGTGAGTGTATCGGCGTAGTTTGCAATGCTCGACACAGACTGACTATGGTCGTTGTCGAGCAGCACGCGACGGTTCCACTGTCGTTCCAGCCCAGCTACGACGAGATTCTGGATAGCTTGCGAAATGTTATGTCATCTCGCGAGAGCGTTCGGGCTTGGACAGAGCTCGAGGGAGCAGAGGCTCAAGCCGTGGTGGAGCTCCTCGATGTTGTGAGTCCGCTATACTCATGAAGGCTCCGGTGCTTAGTATCCGCATCCAAGATACTCGACAATATTAGCATGCAAGACCGTCTTTGGCGACCTTGCATAGACGTTACCAAGAAGTTGTGCGGGAAGTTGAAATTCTTCCCCGTATCATTCAGTCTTCTTCCAGGGTCAGTCCGCAAGCTGAGCGAAAAGGCCATAGCACGCGGGGGGTTTTCGGATGTGTTCAAGGGGCTTTATGAAGGAAAGGAGGTAGCACTCAAGGTCATACGTCCCCAGGAGCGTGAGTCGACAGATGTTCGTCATGCGAAGGTTAGGCGCTTCCTGCTATAAACAGCGACTTGCTCTGACTGTGCATTGTCTTGCAGATGTTCACCCGGGAGGCAGTCATCTGGAAGCGCCTTCAGCATCCAAATGTGTTACCATTTCACGGGATAGATACTACCTTGTTTCCATCACAGACCACTCTGGTGTCGGACTGGATGCCCCGCGGCCACGTACGCGATTACTTGCGGAAGAACCCCCAAGCAAATCGACTGAGATTGGTACGTTCACGAGTCGTTCCTGGTCACAGTGGTGTTGAAACAATCCTCAGATACTTGATGTTGTCGAAGGTCTGGTCTATCTGCACGGGCTTGATATTATCCACGGAGACCTCAAAAGTGTACGTCAGGTAATGTATATTGCGTGACTGGCAGTCGCTGTAACAACATCGAACAGATGAACATCCTGGTCGACCATCAGCACGTTGCCCGCATTGCAGACTTTGGTCTGACCAACCTCAACTATCACAGCCAGATGGTGTCCCGCACTGCAGCTGAAGTGGGCACTGTTCGGTGGTCAGCGCCTGAACTCATTGACCCACCAAGCTCCGGTTCGACGATACCAACTCGTCAAAGCGACATTTATGCACTTGCTATGGTTATGTGGGAGGTCAGTCGCCTATTTCATTCATGTGACCCCAGGATTTTCAAATTGTTACGCACAGATGTCCACGGGAATGATTCCCTTCCATGAGTCCACTCGCGAGGCCACAGTGATCCATCGTGTCATGTCCGCCAAGCGACCTCTGCGACCGAAGGCGAGCGATGCACCAGATCTGTCCGACGAGCTGTGGTCCTTGATAGAGAGATGCTGGGGACAAGATTGGCAGTTTCGTCCCGATGCTCCTTCCGTTGCTATTGTTGTGCGACGGCTGCAGGAGGCGTAATCCTTGTACTGTGAGAGGATAGAATATGTCTGCCTCGGATTGTCTGATCTGATGGTCTTACCTTTCGAGGACTTCGTTGCCATTAGGGAGTGTCTAAATGTAAACTGAGTGTCCCAATGAATCCCTTTTTAGCATAAACTGTCCAGGTTGAAATTGCGTCGTCGTCGGTGTATACATCTCGATGACATCCAGTATTACGATCGTCAATCATGAGCTGCAATACATGCGGCGAGGTCTGTGCAAAGCACAGCGTCGCATTGATTTGTCATCAGGTCAACTGCGTGTCTCCTGCGGCTCATCGATTGCCATGATATTCCGCACGAGCCTTTGAGGACGTTCAGGACCTGGATGACTCAGAGAACCAGATTGAAAACCGTCAGATTGAACTTAGGACGCCGTCAGAACCAGAGAGATACGGCATGCGGCAGTCACAGAGGCATCTGGGTACAAGAATAGCGGAGCCAGGAGAGGAAAGCCAGAAACCTAGGACGTCAGCGCCCGCGGATGCACGACGAGTCAGCGGATGATGAGGGGACCAGAGCGCATCACGGCGCTGTGTCTGCGCGTTCGTTTCGTCCGCATGGTTGATGCTTCGCAATGCTGTATGAGCATCGAACGCAGCCGAACAGGGACGTCAGCTTGAGGAATGGTGCCACTCGTCTCCCGATGCAAGAGAAAACATGATGTTCAGACAGTCCTTAAAGTGCGTTGGAGAGAGCAAAAGGCAAAGAGTATGGAAGCGTGTGCTGAGAGACAGGATAGGAGGAGAAGGAGTTCGCTTTCCGATCGTGGCATGAAGCATTTGACTTCATTTGCTATGCACATCCTGAAAACCTCTTCTGCAGCCAGCGGGAAACAAAGACGCAGCTAAGATGTCCTGTCTGGATGATTGTGAACGCAAACAACAGGAACGGAGAAGGATAAAAAGATGCCAAAGCCGTGTCTCGCTCGTCCTCTCACGACGCGCGAGCAAACTCGGCCGTCTTTCATCACAGGCGCATGACTCCATCCTCGCTGACTTGCCCACATCATATCTTCGTGTTCATCTATCATGGAGCTGCTTCCATGGCTAATGCTAATGTCGCCTGCAGCCGACACCTTCTCCCCGAGACCATCATGGTCATGCGACGCAACGCTAACGCGCACCGTGCACCACCTCCGAGTCGACCTGTCTCGGCCAACAGAAACTCTCCGGCAACCCTCGTATGATCACCCGGACCACCTCGAGAAGCGTGAATTCCGCCTCGGCTCCACCCGTCGGATAACTCCCCACGCTATGTCCGAGTTGCGCAGTACGGATTCTGGGACTCACCCGCCGCCATGTCGACATTCACCGTGCATTTCTCATATCCCTCCTCCCCGCCTGGTCTGAAGCTCGTCGGGAAGCGCTATGTGCCTGCGAACACACGACAGGACGGGCTGACGCTAATCTTTACGCACTGCACTGGAGCTCGTGTGTATCTACCCGACCTGCCTCGCGGTATCCACTGAACGCCAGCACGCAGACAAGGAGCTCTGGGAACCGACGATCCAGAAGCTGTTCGAGCTGCATGCAAAGGGGTCGGGGCTAGCGATTCGCGAGGCCTGGGCGTTCGACTGGCAGAGCCACGGCGAGGCGGGCGTGGTGAACGCGGAGGCTCTCAAGAGTGAGACGAACGGACTCTGTACGTGCCCGGCTTTCAGCTCCATCGTATGAAATGCTTATCGCATGGGATTAGCCGTCCAAGAATGGGCGGATGGCTTGAAAGCCATCGCCGCGTCTGAACACCTCGCAGGGCACCATCTCGTGGGCCTGGGGCACTCCTCCGGCGCCGCCGTCCTGTACGTACCTTTTCCTCGTCCTCGCCCTTCCTGCGCTCATATCCGCCACGCAGCCTTCTCTCCACCCTCCCGCCAGCGCCGGTCTCCTACCGCGCGCTCGTGCTCGTCGAGCCGTCGCTCATCACGCGTGAGCTGCGCCTGAAGCACAAGGCTGAACGCGACGCCGCGCTCGTGCGCATGATGAAGGCGCTCGACGGCCGGCGCGACGTCTGGGGCTCGCGCGCAGAGGCGCGGGCGTACTTTGCGAAGCGGCTGCCGTGGAAGATGTGGGATGCGCGCGTGTTGGACCTGTTCGTGGTGCGTATCCAGTTCATCTCGCTCCCTACTATGTGTCCGTGAGCTGACATTAGAGCAGGCACACGGCCTGACGGAGGTGCCTGGTGGCGAGGGCAAGGTGACGCTGAGCTGCAACAAGAACCAGGAGAAGGGCGCGTACGCGATCATCGAGCCGCACGGCGTCGCGGTCGACCGGCTCGCGTCGCTTGACGCGTCCGTGCCCGTGCACACCATCTTCGGCGAGCGCATCGACCTCGTGTGCGTTTCTCCCTGTTCTCCACCTGCGCGTTCTAATTCTCAGAGTGCATGACAGCCCGAAGTACGCGCACGACTCGATCGTGGAGGTGCGCAAGATGGT
This sequence comes from Obba rivulosa, assembly GCA_001687445.1. Classification (NCBI taxonomy): domain Eukaryota; kingdom Fungi; phylum Basidiomycota; class Agaricomycetes; order Polyporales; family Gelatoporiaceae; genus Obba; species Obba rivulosa. The sequence continues at coordinate 35,560 of KV722573.1, forward strand.
GTCGATCACGGAGGTACCGGGCGCGGGGCACCAGGTGCGTTCATTGCGGTACATTGAGGAAGAACCGCGAGAAGCTGACTGCGTGGATCGTATAGGTCGTGCAAGAGCAGCCGGACAGACTTGCGGCTGCGATTGCCCAGGTGCTCGAGCGAATTGCAGGGGCGCGCGCGAAGCTTTAGGATTGCGCGGTCTTGCAAGAGGACTCGGGCTATGCTCAAACTGCTGCATCGATGCCTTGTACATCACTTCTTAGCGTTTCGCATGCACCTAGGCCAAGTACGCTAAGATTCCGTCAGGTCTATCAGCCGGAGGCAGTGATGGACACTGGACAAATTGTTTACTATATTTTAACAGAATCCAGTCTTAGACTTGTCGCAATTCACTGACTGTCTGTCTTTTGTATTAGATCGTCAATAATGAGTTGTCCAGCGCTAGCAGGTTCTGCAGAAGATAAGAGATTATTCTGACTATTCTCAAAAGTTCCGCTGAAACCGAGGGGATGATAGTATACCGGAACCAATGCCGAGTCGGCTGATGAACGATGAACATACTGAATAGATTAGAGTCATATAACAAACCCTAATCATCTATCTCTGTGGATGCGATGAAGAACGAAGGCTTAGCGGATTGATCTACATGCATCACATTAATGACGGCCAACTGAGGGGTACCTCAAAGCGCAATTTGTTCCAGAAACTCTGCGGTAGCCAAGCGCTCAAGAATGTAGCCGTGGTCACCACTACGTGTGATACTGCTGGATACTGTCACAGGGGAGCTTATGTGGCCTCTCTTGGATGCAGGAGCGCAGATAAAGCGAATTGGTACTACTTGGCCTTACCTCCGCGACAGAGATAATCTCCGACATTCTCTCCCACGAATCCATTATCCTTCAGGTCCAGAAAGAACACGCTGCCAACAGAGCTCTCCCAAATTGCAGCCGGCGAAACTCTCGACGCGGACACGAAATCGCTCATTTCCAAGCAACAGAGGGACGCATGATACAATGTCTGTTCATTTTCGAAGCAAATGTAGGCCGTTGACAATGGGGAGGCCCAGGCTTATAGAGCCTATGAAGTCATAGAGCGCCGGGATAATTCGGAAATTAGTATCCTGTTCACGCGTGGATATCAGGACCGACAAAACACGTCTTTTGAATAGATTTAGTCATATCAATCCAACCCGACGCTTTTCATGCTACTTCCCATTGCATTTTCCCCGTCCACCTACGTATACTTCTCGAGAGCGGTCCTGGAGAGAAAACTATCGTCTGTCTTATATGTTTCACCTAACTCGAAGGCTTCTAGCGAGATACCTGCCCTCTTCCTAAGTCACAAATGTCAGCCGACCGACTCGTCCATCTCAAGACATGTGTACATACAGGCAAATTTCCAGCAAATCATTCTGCATTTCCCGGAAAGAAATTGACATCCTTCCCGGCGAATCTTCCCATATCCACAACGTCTTGATGTATTTATTATATATGGGCTTGTACTTTGACTCTTGCAGCTTCTGGCTGACGTGATATCCTTTAGCCCATTTGTCGATGGCGCAGTGGACCTCGCAAACAGTTATCAGTGCCATTCAAGAAGCATTGAAAACACGGCATATACCATGGTCAGGACAAAGGCTATCGCTTGGAGTGGAATCCCATAATCGAAATAATTGGGGAGATCAAGGCCATAATTGTTTGATGTCGTCGGATCGAAGAAGACTTTGAACAATACTTCAGTTATGATTGGGTTGCGGCACAGCCCGCCCGTCTTGTTAACTGGATCCTGACAGTAGGTCTAAAATTCAACGGATCTCATGTGCATCTACAGCAGTACTCACCGGCTGCGTAAATGCTAATTCGTCCATCAAGGTACGGACGAGCTCATGTTTGTAATTTCTACAATCTTCAAACTGGCTATCACCCTGGCGTGCCGCCTTGAAGCCGTACTGCTTTGCGACAGTACTACAGGCAATCGTCTTGGCTAATCCGCGCACTTGCCATGCATGACTGCGCAGCTAATTGCATGGTGTCTGATGAGCACGTGGCTGAACAGGAGGTAAGGACTCACCAAGCGTCGTTTCTGCACCTGTAGGGGTAATTTCTCGTAGTCGAAGTCCAGGTTGAGACAGGCTGATTCCCATGCCATCTCTGTGAAACCATCTAGACCATTCTCATCAGCCCAGGCATCTCTTGTGCACAGCATAAGCTTGAAGTGCTTATATGCAACGTCGATGATCTTCTTGCGACTGTCATCAAGTGTTCGCACGCTGCGGTCTATTCAACACTTCTTTTTCTTTGGCTGCACTTCATTGTCGGCGTCACTATCAGATGCCTCAGGAGAGTCCACTGTCAGCTACGCAATATGGGAATATGAATCCCTGTACCTCGTGGCTGTTGGAAAGCAGCGTTGAGTTTGTGTTCTCTTCGTCAGTAACAGGGGTGCCGCCGCCAAAATGACGCCTCTGTCTGTCAACCTCAATGGACCCGACGGCCTGCTGAGGCGATGGTCGTTGATAGTCTAAGATCTGTGAGTGCCGCCACCACTTCGGAGACGATGGTACCCACCGAATGCAGGTGGCGGCGCATGACTAGTATACACTGTCAGCGGCGGGTTCATGGCCCCCTCAGGCTGCCCCGCATGAGCGCCTGGCGGCAGCCCATACACCTCATGCTGCTGCTGCGGAGGCGCTAGGCTGTATCCTCCCTGCGGTAATCCATGCGACGGCGCGTAGGTCGCGCGATCTTGCTGCAAGGAATCTGGGTTGTACGCATGTGGGGATTGGGGTGAATGCAGGCTGTAGCTGCGGCTAGCTGCATCGTGTGGATCCTGCAGCGGACCCGATGACGGCCGGAATGAGAAGGGAAAGATTAGGTGTGATGGTGGCCCAAGCGGGGTTGGCCGCAGCGAATTCTCATCAATGCCTAGATTGTATCTGCAGCAGGTCACCGTGATCAGCAACATGGTGGCCACATAGAGCACAGAGATGCACCTAGCCTGGCGACTGCAGATGCAGCAAACCAATCAGATCTCGTGAGTATCGGACAGTAGCAATGGGTTGAGTACCCACGTTGAGTCGTGTGGGGAGATCCAGCTCGAAGGGAGCTCTCGTCCATTAGGGTTCTGAGACTCGAACATGGTGGACAGGAAAAGGAAGACAAGGGTGTATGGTGAGGTTGATCTGCCTTATATACGCGCCGATAGAGGACGTCCGAATGAAGGGCACCTGAGAAGATCGGCCCAGACAGTCAATGCGTTTCGTAGTAGATAGAGCCGTGGTTTGTGAATGATATTGGCTTCTGAGTGCCGTGAATGGTGGCCTATGAACTGATAGACACATAGTGTCATAGAGCTGATTAATCTATAGCAACCATCAAGCTGATAGACATAGGTCGACATAGAGCTAATAGACCCATAGCACCATAAACTGGTAGGCCCGTACTTTGATAGACCCGTAGCGGTATAGACCCATAGGCTATGACTAGTGGCATTATAGAGCTGATAGAACCATAGCACAAATAGAGCTGTAGCCTGATAAGACACAGGTGGCGTCCGCAGCAATCGCAGGCCGTGGGAATCAAAACTTCGGTTAGACACATCCTATGCGCGCGTACATGTGTTTCTCAGCTCTATGGCCGCTATAGCTCTACCAGCTCTATGATATTAGTGCAGCGCCGACGAGCGGCAAGACCCGCTGCACGCATCACACTGGGCATCCTTGCTGTTGCGGAGCAGAGTGGCAGGCATAGGCAAGCGACATATGCGAATCTGCGATACTATTCCAGACAGATACAAGTACATAATCTGCAGAGACGGTCACAGCCCATCAAATCGAAGTCTTTGCGGTCTTCGCCTTCTTCTTAAGGCGAGCGTCTTGCAAGTGGGTGGGCCGGTTAATAAGGTACAGGGCTTGCAAGTCAAATCGCGCGACCCATCCCAGCAGAGTTTTCTTCCACCAGCGATCCACCCTGCATTCTATCAACACGATATCGCCATCGGACAGGCTGCCACGAGGGACAGTGTGCGACCGAGCAAAGCCGACTGATAATAGAGACCATGGCTGCGCAGGATCGATGAGGATGCGCGCCAAATGGCCAGCAAACGTCCCAACGACGGTGAGGCAAACCGACCGCCACGCGGAAGACTAAAAGTACTATCAGTTCTATGGTGCTACGGCCTACTAGCTCTATGTCGACCTGTGTCTATCAGCTCTATGGTCGCTATGATCCACGGCGCTCTGGCAGAAGCCAATATCATCCACAAACCACAGATTCTAGTACTACGGTATGCATTCGCTGTCCCTGGAACTGTTTCTTCTGTTCGAGATAATTCCCGTCCAAAAGCACTTCATCTACAAGGACAAGCTTTCGGGGTCGCCCTGTTTCCTGGTTCATACAGCTCTTGAGCCCATCCTGAAGCCAGACGACAGGCACTGATATGGAGACGATCAGCGGTCTTATGGAATGTACACATGGTCCTCCATAGAAGCTGTAGAACCAGCGCTCCCGACTTACTGTGCGCCACAAACTCCTTTGAGAAACCAAGCTTGACACATTCCCATTGACGCTTTGCAATTTGTCGGCGGGGTGGACATGTCCAATCCCACCTGTCTGCCGCAGCTAGTGTTGCGATTTGTGGTCCGTCATGGGCTTGTTCTTATAAATCTGCCCAATAGGTTCGCCCTCCAACACCACAACTCAAGCAACGATGGCTCAGCAACCTTCAGACTAAAACAAGAACTATCACTGGCACCTTTTCAAACACTTGCAGGCACATCCTGAAGCTCTTGCTTTGTGAGTCATTCATGCTCTCTCTCTGGCATTCGAGGTTGATGAATCTAAGATTTATGGGGACCGTCGGCCAAGTGGAGTGAGTGTTCATGTTTCGAGTTACCCAGCATTGACATTGACCTATTCTTCAGGTATACTAATGCCTATCCTACAACCAATGCATGGGTGTCGCCGTATACCCCTCACCAGTGTGACGACTCGCTGGATGGTCCCTATCATGGTGCATGGAGCGATGTGAGCAGGAACGTCTACCCGCTGCAGGCTAATGGCCTCGGCAGCAACCAACACATTAACCAAACGTAGTGAGTAGCCATGTTTTGTTACCCGGTATCGATATTGACCTATCCTTCAGTCACGTTAGCGCCTATCCTGCTGCCGATGCATGGGCGCCACCGTATACCCTTCAACAGCATGGCTACTCGCTGGATGATCTCCATCGTAGTGTGTGGAATGATATGGGCAGGAACGTCTACCCCCTGCAGGCTGGTGGTCTCGGCAGCCACCAAGCGTGAGTCTTCATGTTTCGTTACCCAACATTGTCGTTGACCTACCTTCAGTCGTGTCATTGCCTATTCTACTGCCAATGCATGGGTGTCGCTATATACCCTTCAGCAGCATGGCAACGCACTGGATGGTCTCTATCTTGGCATGTGGAATGATGTGGGCAGGAATATCTACCCACTGCAGGCTGACAGCCTTGGCAGCTACCAACACAATGGCCTAGCGGAGTGAGTGTTCATATTTCGTTACCCTGGCATCAATATTGACATGTGTGATTGTGATACCAGGGCCCCGAACGTGTATGATAGACCGTCGGCCATGCCGGGCTCACAGACTACGGTACTAAACAGCGAAGAAATGTAAATTTTTGAATACTATCGCAGAGGTAGTGCTCCTGATTCGCGGGATATCTGCCTTTGAACAGCAATCATCCCTGGACCTGCTACTAGTCTGGATGCTCGACAGAGCTTCCCGCGCCCATTACGGGCCACGTGTGGTCGCACCTCCAGCAATGCCATTATGTCACATTCGATTTGCAGTCTGTGCGATGCCTGTGGGGAACGTGCAGCAAGGTTGTGCTCGCTAATGGCCTTTCGAAGCACATCGTCAAGAAACACTTTGGAGCTACAAGAGGGGTCTGCCCCCAGTGCTATAAGCTCTTGTCTCGAAAGGACACTATAAAGAGGCACATTGAACGCTACTGCCAGTCTGGGGGTCCACCTTGATTCCTGCTTGAATGCATGCTCCTTTCTCGAAGTTATTAGGCTCTACCATGCTTTCATGTGTATTTAGTGTTACCTCGTGATTAACCAATGTCACGGGTGCCCAGTGCAAATGAGTGCGGATGCAGTTTTTAAGTAGATAGCCTGAAGCACTTCAATGGCTTTTATGTCGCTTTTAGGCGCTTCCTCGACTTTGCTAGGCGCGAAAGGCTGCGACAGCCGCCAACAAGACTTAAAAGGCTTAGGAAGCCAATACAATAATTTTCTGATGCATCTCCCATTTTGATCAAATCAAAAGAGGTGAAGACAGATTGTGTCTTGTGCTTATTATTGAACAAATTCTGAAGTTATTTCAAGAAATTGTCTGGTTAGTTAAATTCATCGATATCGTTGTTTTCAGCTGACTCGATCTGCCCGAGCCTGTAGACCATATGACTCAGGGAACAAGGTCAGGAACTACTGAAAGTAAACCTGAGAAATTATCAGAACAAAAGAACAAAAAGCCACCGCATAGGGATATGCCGCAGTCCCATAATGATCATTGCTAGTAAGACAAACGATCACTGCCGGTAAGACGCAATAAAGACAAGCCAGAAGGCAACAAACAATTCCGTGCGTTGAGGGCGAAGGAGAATCCTGACGCCAACCGGCAGTAAGCATTGGGGGTGAAATAACAATAGGCAGCTGTAAGGAGAGTGCTAGGCCTAGCCAGGACCCGATAATGCCAGTGGAGAGCCAAGGATTTCTTAATCTCGGGTTGTCCGTTATGTCCAGTGCCAACAATGAAAAATGTTGATGCAAGTACAGAAGGTGACAGCCAAACATGATAAGGACTGCTAAGAACAAAGCCAAGTCTTGAGAAGCAAGAGTAGCTGATTAGAAACACTCATCACTGAGTTAAATTGTCTCTAGGCCAAGTGTGCGCCTCCCACGGCTGTTCTACTGACATTCCACTCGAGCCTTTGAGAATGCTCGGGGCCCAGATGACTCAGAGAACAATATTGAGACATTAGAAAGAATTTAGGACACCATCAGAACTAGAAAGATATAGCAAGTTACCGTATAAAGCAATCATAGAAAGTTCGCTGTCAGTAGGACAAATGAGCACAAGGCAGATGCATTAAGGCTCCAACTATTTCATCTATTTACTGTTTATATACGGTTGTTACCGTTTAAATTTCCATCTATTTACAAGAAGTCGTGTAAACAGAAACATAGTGTAAATAAATGGTATACACACTTATGTTAAAATGTGCATGTTATAACAAGAAATCACATTATGCTACCAGAAGGCTGTTTAGCACTTGATTGGAATGTATATAGATTCTTTTGACCTTATTTTATACTAATATT
>KV722574.1:0-42865 GCA_001687445.1 Obba rivulosa
TTTAGGCTGGTTCTCTGGATGTGTTGCCCTGCCAAAGGCCTAGCTTTGGGTTCCAGGCTGCCTCCAGGCTGAGCCATTTTGTGTCCCATAACGGGAAGGTAGCAAAGCCGCGCACCATAGAGGGGGTGTATGGCAAGCTAATTAGCTTGGGAATACGTGATGTCCAGGTGCGATCCGCGCACTCATGTAGGTTCCGCGCATCGCGCACGTTCGATCTGCGCACTCATGCTTTCTTATATTTTTCTTTTTCTCTATATTTCTTTGGTTTCTTTTTTCATTTCACAACATTTCACTCTTTGATGGCTCAATTTATTGTACTCTGTACCCATCTTGTACCCTAGCTTTTTTTAATAAACTGGTTAGAATTAGTGTTTCTTTATTTGGAGACCTCGCACTCATGGAAGCACGCCGCGTGTTTGCGACGCGGGCTCCCGACATCACCCCGGAATACTGCGTGTTCCAACATAAACGTCTGATATATAAGTTAGAAATAGTCTACATGCCACATCGTAAAGACTCTCAGCGCGAGAGCATAGATACACGTTAGGATGGTCATTACTTCTGAAAAAAAATAAGATAATCTATACTAACACGTCCGACGATCGGACGCTCCGGGCAGAAGAATCAGGAGCCTAGCTCCTAGGCAATGATATCGAAGATGAGATATTGGCCATTGCGCGTGCCTGAACCCGACGTTTGACCTGCGCTTCCAGCTTGCTTCTTTGTTTGCGGACGTCGTCGTCCTTGAGCTTCACAGAGGCAGCGACGTCGAGGAGCGCGTCCGGGGTTGCCGGTAGACATGCTGGAGGCGGCCGCGAGAGAAGAGCAAGCAGAGCATCCTGGCTCATACACTCCAATAGGGAACGGCGGCAGCATTGGAGGAGAGCCAGCCCAACGCGGAACAAGAAAGGAACACCTGTGTGTCGATGAGTAAATAGCGAAGTTTATCCAGAAAACAAAGCGCTGCGTACCTTCATACAAGAATACGTCCCAGACGCGATACAGATACTCCGGTGGCAGCGCGTCCGCGAAGACCGAAGTGAACCTGATGATGTACGGCATTAACTATCGCACAAGCAGGATCTCAAAAAAATACTCGCCAAGGTTGACAAATCGCGACAGGAGAGATTGCCATGTCTACATAGCACTTTTTGGCAAGGGAAGCATCATTTACTTCGACAGCTTTACTGAAAAGCGAAGCGTCCACCTCCAACTGAATTGGATTTGACGAGAAATACGGGCGGAGGTGAGAATCCATCATAGACACGAACGTCCAGAATGCATCCTCTTCAGGCCCAAGCGCTAGAAGCTGGCCAGCGACGAACGTAAGACCTACGCGGAACATCAGCAACAGCCAGGACTACCTTAGCAAAGAAGCGAACCTTTGCTATACCGGACGTCGGGCACCATCGCGAGGTAAGCATGCAGAACGTTCGTAAGCGCGTCCTCTTGCGCTTCTGGCTGAGTGGAAGAGTAGAGTCGCACATCATACTGGATATGGCCCGCTGCGGGAATATTCTCCCGTCGCCCGAACTTCTCGTACAGCCCGTTGATGCGCTTTGCCTTGCTATCAGTGAGATATGCCCACACGACATATCGCACCGACGCCGGTACGCCCTCCGAGATCAACTTGCGGATCTTCTTGTTCTTCCGCGCCTGAGCTGAAGGAACAGCGGACATGGTAGAGATCCACCGCAGCTCTCGCTGCCGATGCGCTACCATGTCGGGCGATTCCGACGGTCTGTCCGCGCCCGGGTTCTTCGCGCTCGAGCCGGAAAGCGTAGAGAACGCGGGGCTTGAAGGACGCAACGAACTGTTGTAATCAGCACGGCTGGAGCCCTGCCCAGAGAGCGGCAATGAATCCACACTACTGCTTCCCATTGGCGAGTGCAGGATGGTCGGCCTCACCAACTCGAAGTCCATGTCTTGCACCTGCACAGTCTCGTGATCAGTATCAATGGTGTTGACACTTAATATAGGGCTGTGAGGCTCCGGGAAGCCAGAGCGGTCGCCTGGGGAACGGAGACTACTCGAAGTCGTCGAGTAGATGGACGGATCATACGTGATCGTGGACACCCGAGCTTCCGGGAGCGCCTCGAGTGGCGGCGAGGTCACTGCGCGACGGAGATCTTGAGCGCGCAGCCCGACGCTATCGGCTGACTTACGCCCTCGCAATGATGTGCGAGGCAAAACTGATGGTCCGCTGTCCGCATTGTTCGAGCTGAGCTGGATAGACGACTGACTATGACGGACCACCGGGAAGCTTGTAGTGGACGAAGGCGAGCGAGGGGACGGAGGGGGGCTGGCGGACGTGGACGATGTCGCAGTCCGCTGCAGTGAGGATGTACGTTGCGGAAACTCAGAGGCCTGCTTCGCTGTTGACATGTCCGTGGAAGCCTGGCCAAGAGATCTTGTGTGGCTCGTCGTAGATCCATGCTCATGTGCGGAGAGCGAGGCGGCTTTTGACAGAGAGCTAGAAATGGAGCGCGGACTAGATGGAGACCTTGGAGACGGCGACCGACTCGCGGCTATGACATTTTTCGAGAGAGACAGCGGAGAAGGAGCATGATTTCCTCGCACGAGCGAAGGCACATGCGAGACAGCTGCCCGCTGTGCATTCGGGATGGGACTAGACGTGGCAGACGTCGCAAGCGCCGAGCCGGACTGCTTCATCAAAGCCGGTGCCGGCGTTGCGCTCACGGACATACTCGCCTCATCTCCACTGTACTGACATGTCAGCTAACATAATACTTCACTTCCGCAATTCTTACTCACCTGCTTTGACTCGGTAATGCGATCTCCGCAACGGGGGAGTCGAAGCCTGAGAACGACCTCGACCTCGGACGAGGCTTCTGGGCCTTGGGGAAGAAGTTCGCGCGGGGTGTCGGGTTCGACCCGTCCATCGTGGGTGACTGCGCTGGAGTTCCAGCGTTCGACCCCGTCGGCTGTCCCACCTCGCCAGGACGAGGACTTGTCGAAGTCTTCACCCTCGTGCTCCCCGGCTTGTTCGCGGGGACGTTATTCTGGGGTTCCAAGCCGAAAGAAATGGGCACTGGACCAGCAGAGCTTGCCAAGTCGTAAGTAAAGTGCCCAAAGATGGTCATCAGCCTGTAAGGCATCTGGCGGCGCGCGGCAAGAAGCGTATTTATCGTATGCAAGATAGAGCCAGGAGGTGGCCCGCCGGATGGGTACGTCGGACGCGGTGTGGAGGGCTGTCTGGCGTACATAGGACCCGCAGGAGATTGGCCTGTGGGCTTCGGCGCATGTGGATGAGGCATGAATATGCTCGCGCGGATAAACTCGTTCGGCTCTGCGCGGAGAGAAGCCTGCGGGCGTAGTCGAGGACCCGGTTGCAAGAGGCCTTGTGTAGGTGGCTCAGCCGGCGGTGGTGATGGCACTGTCGGGAGCGGCTGTTGTTGCTGTTCCGGTGACATAATTGTATACGGGGGAGGCGGCGCCTGATCGGGATTTGCTAGGAACAGCGTGCCGTTCTTCAAATCCGATGATGTCTGCAGGATTTGATTGGCGTTACTTGACGATGCCGCAGATTGCACCCACGGATCCGGGAGGTCGATATCCGCTCCTAGCTCATGGATACTGCTTCGCCTATCGTTCACTTTGAAGTCATTGAAGATCGCTGGGCTGTCCGGGGTCGCGGGAGACATAGGAGACAGTGGAGGATGTTCTTGGTCTATCCTCTGTCTCAGACCAGAAGCAAATCCAGAGCTCGTGGGCGACAGTGACAACGAGAACGTGGGCGACAAGAACGAATTGGTCGATGCGGGAGCTGGGGAAGTCGGCGAAAGGCCAAACGTAGCATGCAGCAGCGGAGATGTTGTCGACTCCGCAAAGCTCAGAGGCGATGGCCTTGCTCTTGCCGCTCGCGGGGACGCCTCCTCGTTGTTTGAAGCCGCTGCGACCAAGCTTGACGATGGTTCAACCGAGGCCGCGCCTTGTGAAGAGTCCGATTCCGTGCGCTTCCTACTCATCTCCAACTCCTTCATGTCGAAGCTTGGCCGCTGGTGTTCGGGTGGAACTGGTGGGACCTCAACGTTCGAGGCAACTGTATAGACGGAGCCGCGGGAGAGCCTGGAACGCTTGGACATCATGGAGTACATCGAATAGCGGTAGTTGTCGTAGATGTCCGTCGCGCCCTCCCACTCTTCCCCGTCGAAGTCGTACTCGGAGGACATCACGGATGGGCGTAAGGAAGCACGCGAGGACGAGGTTGGAGGCGCATCATCGAACATAGGGTTGACTGAGGGTGCCTCGAGCACCTGAGTTGTACTCCGCGGAGACATCGAGTATTGCGACTCCGAATTTGCTCCAGAGCGCACGGATGGCGCCGAGGGCCATCCCTTGTGCGAAAGAGGGGACCCGGAACGGGGAGAGCCAGCTCCATGCTCAGGTGTCTGCGAACGGCTCGGTGTACCAGAGAACGAGGCAGCGTCCTCGTCATCTGCCAAGTCCTGCAGCAAAGCAAGGCCAATCCCGACGTTCCCTTCAGAAAGGGAAACGGAGATTCGCGCACTGGGCTCCGAGTACAGGAGCGAGTCGTCTAGATGAGCTTGCATGCTCGTTCGCAAGTGAAGCGGCGGCGGGTCGATTTGGCTTGGAGGCCCGCTAACGAAGCTGACATTCTCAGAACTCCCGGAAGTATTCAACTCCCGCGACTTGCGATCCCTCGCGGCACTTGAATGGATATTATCGGAAGGTGTCTTGGGCATGGACTCAAAGGTAGCACTCGTCGCGAGTGAGGCATGGCTAGAGGACCGTGGGCCAATATCCTCGTCAGACATGAGCTGCGGCACGCTCAGTTGAGACGCCGGCGAATCCCGAGCTTGGTTAAGGATGCTCTGTGGATCGGAGTTGGAGCGCATGGGTGTAATGAGACTTGCACTTGGTAGAAACAAGGGCGCTGGGGACGACCGTGCAGATTTCTCAATAGGGCTACTCTGGGAAGATGGTGGACGAGAGTTACTGCCAGAGGGCGCCGTGGACGAGCGCCTTGCCATGACAGGCTTCTTGAGGCGACCGTGAAACTGTACGTCTCCGCCCTTGAACTTCCCAACGACACCCTCGCAATATCCCTACATTTAAACATCAGCGCGAACTCTCAGGATACAATGAATAGCTCACGCACAAGATATGAGTCATCCACGCCGGGAAGCTGCATGAGAACAATGATCTCGTCGTCCTGCAGTAGTCGCATGAGTCAAGCGTTCGGGGAGCTCAGAATCCCGAAGTCTGGTCCAAGACATATGCAAATGAGCGAGAGACCTAGTAGCATGGTGTTTAACCAGATGCTCTCGTTCAGATCGAATGGAAGGCTCGGTGAATACAATGACCACCTCTGTGCCCAGCGTCGCAGCACCACCAGTAACACAAGCATGACTTCGGAGACTTCTGAACAGGCTAAGATCGCAGAGACACACCTTCAAAAACATCAAATCCTCCGACTCTTCAGCCACACAGTCCTGCACAGCCGTGCACTTCCCGATCCCGCCCTTGGCCGCGAAGCGTGTCCAACGGCCAAGCTCGTTGGCATCCATGTCAGGTGTAAGAACGCAGCTGGGTTAATGTGCGCCGTCGAGGCCGGCAAGCAGGACAGAAACCACCAGAGAAGATGTCCAGAGCGGCCCGTGGGTGTGCAAATAGCCGGATCTGGCACGACGTTGACCGCCAGCAGAATGGACCGGCGGGGGCAAGGAGGCTACGAGGTGTAATGTACAAGACAAACGAGTGGAACGGTGCAGAGGACACCACCGAAAGCACGGAGGACAGCGATAGCGATAGCAAAGACTTATGCGAGATTTTGAGTCGTCGAGGCGGAATGCAAACAGCAAGACGTTGCCAGCTCCCACCCCGGCGCCACCCATCTCCCAGCGCTTGTGGTTCATGTTGTGTTCACCGCCTTTACAATGCCACGCGCAGACTAGGGAAGTGATCTTGAGGCTACATACGCCGGCTGCCCATATCCAGCCGCTCTCGGGAATGACAGCTCACCAGCAGCATGTCGCCGCTCGGACACCTACATCTCCCGTCCCGCTGACGCCTGTCAAGCCAGTTCCGCACGCAACGAAACGTATCGTTCATACTTTGCTCGGCGTACTTACACATGCTCCTAACTCTGCAGACGATTCATAATAAGAAGTTCCCAGTACTCTTCCTCCGTAATCCAATCACCGATTCTAGTTGTACGGTCCCAAAGGTTCGTTGTCCGGCAATCCCATCTTGCGCACAACAAGTCGAAAGTCGAGGTCGTTCGCACAGTACGGGAGCGCAGCCCATTCCTGGTTGACTGGACCGATATCCCGTCCCTCGTACGTGCACCCCTCCTGGCGCTCGTCGAATGATCCGTCACCAAGCGGCGACTGCTTCATCGTATGCCAGATCACCCAGCGTAGCCCGTCTTCAACACGCCCACCGCGTGAGAAGAAGAGCAATGCGACTTGGCCATTCTCTCGCGCGAGAAGGGCGCGCACGTTTTCAGGAGTGGGCAAGCCGTCCTCTCCCTGGAACCCGAGCGCGGCGAGGATGGCAACGATCACAGCTACAAATCCCAGCATGTACTGAGGTCCCTGCCCACTCCTGTTGATATCGGAAACGATGTCGGGAGGAATGAATTTGTTCAGAGAATTGGATTGGCTAATATCAAGTACCTGCTGCGCCTGTGCTGTGGGCACGTTTAGGAATGGCGTGAACACCACGAATCTCAATCGTACTCACCTCGGAGACGGTCCCGCATCCGCTCAGAAAGCCACCCGCCGGCACAATTGCCACAAGTGCACCCCCACCTATGGCGGGTGATGAAGTCGTCTTCTGTGCCCAGTCCTGCCTGGCCCGTCGCCTGGCGCAACGTGAACGCGACCTGAAGCCCCTCGAGAGGATGCTCTTTCCAGTCGCGATTCTCCTCGCGCATCTGACGTAGACGGCGCTCGCAGAACTCGACCGGGGTGAGACCCTCAGCATTATCGCGTGCGACCAGATCCTCCAGAACTCCGCTCTCGGTGGGGAGAGCAAGGAGGGTCTGGACGATATTCAGAAGGTGTAACTCCGCGGCAAGATGCAAAGGGGAGAGGCCCTCGTCGTTTTGTAAGCGTACAGAAGCCGGGTCCGTATCATATGCCTCGCGGATACGAGATTCGTTGGTACTCCTGCGACCTGCAAGGACGCCATTTACATTGCGACCTCCGGAAATGAAGACGTGCAACGGGTAGCGATCCACGCGGCGTTCTTCGCTCCTCCGCCATGATCGCTTCTTACCCACCCTGCATCATAATCCGACCGTATGATACGGGTTCTTCGATGTGAAGCCGTCTAAGTATGTGAAGATCGCCTACCGGTTTCCACACTTTGAATCGCTCCACGAAGAACAGTAGGCCTCTTTCTAACTCAGGCCGGCGCCTCTATAATACTCGTTGTCGAAGAGCTCGGGATTAAATGCTCCATGTTGATTGAATAGTGACTCGGCAAACCAAGACAACTTGTTAGACAGTTGCATGCCAATGCTGAACTTGTATCGGCCACGAAGAAGCCTGCGATCAATTGCGTACGCAAGCAGATGTACGACCGTCTGTGCGGGGTTGCTGCGCAGGCGCAACTGAAGCTCAATCCTGGTGAACGGATCAGGGTTCATTATACCTCCTTGGGTGACTGAGATCTCAGTAGTGCACTGCCTAAGGATGGGCGGCGGACGAGTGGGCATAGTGGGCGACAGAGGGAAAGAGCGACAAGATGCCATGTCTTATCAATCCCCATCGCCAGTGCTAAGTCAGCGGTAGTCGTGGCCATGGCGCTTTGGGGCCGTCAAATGGGGGTACGATTTACACGAGCAGGAGACAACTGTTATGAATTGACAGTCGATTCAAGCCGGCGTCTATTGACAGTTTGGATGGACGGTCCACCCTTGGACGCATTGCCTATTCCAGGGATTCCGTCTTCGGACGCGCAGAGCTTGATAGGTTGTATTACGCCTCATTTTTTTTCATGTGTGACTTAGAACGAACCTATCCTGGTGTACTCACTCGAATTGGACGACCGCGATTATCGGAGGATTAAGCTCACGATCACAACAGTGGGCGTATCAGAAGACACTAGTGATTAAGGAAGGCGTGCTTCTGCATTTTGACTTTCGGCTTATCAAGATCACGGTGCGAACGCAGGCAATATAGTAGAACATGTCGCAGAGATGTAGGAACGCCTCATGTCATTAATGTATCAAGCAGCAGCGTTGAACATGTTGACAATTTAGAAATCCTCGAGTAAAAAAAACCTGCGAGGAATATTCGCTCGGGCCTGGTACAGGTATTCCAGCACCATAAACTTTGTCTCCTTCTGACAAACCTCGCAGAATCAAACGATCACTCGTCGGTACTGGTTCACTGACGGTCTTATAAAATCCGGTGTGCTAATCCTATACAATAAAAACCAAGTCCAACGCTGTTCCAAATACCGCATCAGCATACTCCAAGTCCGCTTGGATACGGCGCCAAATCAATCCAATAGATCCTGAGACTGGGCGAGCGAACACCCATACTGAACTATCCCTCCTGCTGTGAAAACCAGCCGTCAGCCGGAACCTGACAAAAGCCACTCGCAGAACACAATGAGGAGGTCTCACCAGTCGAACCGGTGCAATCCTCAACCATCGTCATCCCCGAAGCACTAAGGAAGTCAAATGAGAACAAGCGGAGGACCTGACAGAACACCGAAAGCATACCACGAACTGTTTGACGCCGAGACGCAATCGATTGCCATGAGGCTCGTAGTGTCGGTCGCAAGCGTGATTATATCGGACACTAAGGTGAGTATATCGCCAACGATCTTGAGCACGTCGGCGACAGGACTGCCGTCGTCCTGTGAGCCGACAATCAAGCAGCACTGTGTGCCAGGGATAGCCTGAGGCGTCGGGCTAGCAGCAGTAAAGACCGTGAGGGCGGTGAAAGCGGTGAGGATGGGCAGCTTCATTGTAAACAGGTGCTTGGTTGTCGGAAGGCAGGTGTGCGCTGGAGCTCTATAAATGTCTGGAACGGACCGCTAGAACTACCGTAGCACTCTCAAAAGGTATAGACCGAGTCAAACGTCGTGTCATGCGGAAGCGACAAAGCCATTAGAAGAGCACGCGAAGGGATTCGCGCAAGTACTGTAGTGGCGTAAGGTAGAATGGACCGCCGCATCCGCCGTTCTCGCCCTAAAGTCCGCCCAATGTCCACACTCTTGAATCACGGCTTCTGGGAGAGACCGACTTTTGTCACTGTTGCGGACAAGAGCTTGACGATGCCTCCCAAGTCAGGTGCGCATCGGTATTTGTGCACATTAGGAGCACCAGCTTTCCGTAGTTTGCCTCTGAGGCTCTAATGAGGCTCTAACACATCTGCCACGTCGTACGGTCTCGCCTTCGTCGCCTCACGATATCATTGACGTGTGGCGGTCGATGATCAACGAGAGCCACGGCCTATACGACGGTGCGGGGTTTACAGACTCCAGATCAAGTGGTAGGCTCGGTGAATACAACGACCATCTCTGTGCCGAGCATCGTAGCACCACGAGTAACACGAGCATGGCTTCGGAGACTTCTGAACAGGCTAAAATCGGCGTCCATGTCGGGTGTCAGAACGCAGGTGGGTCAATGTGCGTCGTCGAGGCCGACAAGCAAGACAGAACCACCAGAGAATATGTCCAGAGCAACCCGTGGGTGTGCAAACAGCCGGATCCGGTACGACGAGCAGAATGTATCGGCGGAGGCGGGGAGACTGCAAGGTGGAATGTACAAGACGAACGAGTGGAACAGTGTAGAGGACACCACCGAAAGCACGGAGGACAGCGATAGCGATAACGAAGACTTAGGAGCGAAGGTTCTCTCGGTTATCATACCGTGCTGCCGACTGTGACCATAATTTTTGTGACTGTACATCACGCTCTCCTTCATAATCACAGTTTCGTAACGGTGGTGTATTTCCCGCTCTTACATGCGCCGAACCAAAGCAGCCCGTTCATTTATCAATGTTTGATTGTGTTCAAGGCCTCGTTTCATGGCCCTCACCCATTTCTCTCGGGAGGACAAAGGCTATTACACAGCTATTCAGACAATGTCCAATTCTCCTTATGAAACATAGCTCACGTAAATGCTGTGGGCCACGTGCATACCACGTGCATTCCACGCGAGAATTCATCTCAGCCGCCGCCGACCTGTCTGTAGTCTGTCGGACCGCACCTGGCTCGAGAGAAAGAGCGACGAGCTGCGATGCCTTATCAATCCCTATCGTTGGTACTAAGTCAGCAGTAGTCATGGCGTGTTTGAGGCCGCCCAATAGAAGGAAGATTTACAAGGTCAGTGATTAAGTAGATTTAAAGGTGCTCGATTTACATCTGCGTCATCGGGCGGGCTGGATGTCCATTCATTCTGGGCGCGTTGCCTATTCTAGTATTCCACGTGGCAACTCTGCGTCATATACTGTCCGACGTTGATAGCTTGGATTATGCTTCATCTCGCATTAATGACTTTCTAGGAGCCTGTATCTGGTTTATACACACGAGTTCGACGAACTCCCGCACAATAACGGTGGCGAACAGGGTGACACGGTGTGCTTGCTTTTGGCTGATCAAGATCATCGTGTGGACACACTCAACGCAGTATAAGTATTGCAGATAGCATGCCGCGCATGAGCACATGGTAGACAATGTTAATAATTTACAAATCCTTGAGCAGAAAACTTGTGAGGGATACTCTCGTCTCGGGCCTTACGCAGGTATCACAGCACGAAGCACGATAAAATTTGGTCTACTGCCGACAAACCTCGCAGAATCAAAAGATCACTTGTCGGTACTGGTTCACTGAGAGGTTTAAACAATTCTGGTGTGCGAATCCTATACAATATAAACCAAGTCCAACGCTGTTCCAAATACCACATCAGCGTACTCCGAGTCCGCCTGGATACGGCGCCAAATCAATCTAATAGATCCTGAGACTGGGCGAGCGAACACCCATACTGAACTATCCCTCCTGCTGTGAAGGTCTGCTGTGAGTCGAGACCTGACGAAAGCCACTCGCAGAACACAATGAGGAGGTCTCACCAGTCGAACCGGTGCAATCCTCAACCATCGTCATCCCCGAAGCACTGGGAAATCAGATGAGAACAAGCGGAGGACCTGACAGAACACCGAAAGCATACCACGAACTGTTTGACGCCGAGACGCAATCGATTGCCATGAGGCTCGTAGTGTCGGTCGCAAGCGTGATTATATCGGACACTAAGGTAAATATATCGCCAATGATCGCGAGCACATCGGCAACGGGACTGCCGTCGTCCTTTGAGCCGACCATCACGCAGCACTGTGTGCCAGGGATAGCCTGAGGCGTCGGACTAGCAGCAGTAAAGACCGTGAGGGCGGTGAAAGCGGTGAGGATGGGCAGCTTCATTGTAAACAGGTGCTTGATTTACGGACAAGTGCGTTGGGGGTTTCATGAGTCGGTAGAGGCTCTTTAAATGTCTGGAGCGGACCGTTAGACCTACCGTAGCACTCTCAAAAGGGCATAGACCGAGTCAAACGTCGTGTCGTGCGGAAGCGATAAAGCCATTAGAAGAGCACGCGAAGGGATTCGCGCAAGTACTGTAGTGGCGTAAGGCAGAATGGACCGCCGCATCCGTCGTGCTCAACCTAAAGTCCGCCCAATGTCCACACTAACTGAACCACGGCTTCTGGGAAGGATCGATCGTTCTCTCTGTTGTGGAGCTCGGAGATACTGCCCCCGTCATGTGAGAATCGGTAACTATACCTATCAGGAGTACCAGCTTTCCGTACCTTGCCTCTGAGACTATAACACATCAGCCGGACAGGTCGCTTTATGATATCGGTGAGGTGTAGCGATGAATGATCGACGAAAGCCATGGCTTATGCGACGCTGCGGGGCTTATACACTTAATTTCTATACAGAGACAAATTCAGTAACCGCATCCGGAAGTAGTACATATGAGAGTCGACAGTGGAACAAGTCACAGCATGCCGTCGCCCACCTATCATGAGACGCGGTCCATATGTCACATTGCTTAGCGCTCCTGACCCGACTGGGTGCAGTAAAAGAGTTCAAACCAGAAGATGCATCAAAATGTCAGGGTGATCTGGCTTCTAGCGAAGTTGCGCGATCGCTTCACCGCGAGAGGAAGGTCGTGCTCTGCGACTGAAGAATGCTCCAAACAACGCTATCCTTTTTTGAGCCTCGTTCGACCTGTGCATCTCTGCTTCGTTGGATTTTCAGGGAGGCCATTCATAAATGATAAGCAACGCGCACAGTGAATCAGGATCCAGGTCTGCAAATATCAACTGAGCAACAATCGGTGCAACTCACCGTTCATCACATCCCGCCACAACGAATCCGTCCCAGGGAGATAAAGTCGTCTATACGGTCTATCAAAAATATCTTACATCATGTCGTCTTCACCCGCTTCGCAGCCTCGTCCGCCAGTTCATCTGCTTCTGCTATCCGTTTACATGGCGGAGAGTCGGACTGCGGACAGTCCAGCGCGGCCTGCGCGGATTCTGTGTCTTCCGGAAACTCCACAGGCTCTGCTCTTTCCGCCGGCGGGACGAGCTCAGTCTTCGCGGACGCCGAGGTGCCCTTCTGCGTGGGCGTGGGTGACGGAAGCGGCCGGAAGTATGGCTGCGCGAGCCAGTGAGGAAGAACGGGGAGCCCTGTGGAGGGTTCTATCGTGATTAGCTCCTCGAGCGACTTCCCCTCCGCGACCTTCGCATCTCGCTGTGATGTGGGACCAGCATCAGCGCACGGCAGTTATAACAAAGCAGATAAGCACTCACCTCCATGCGCACTCGCATCTCCTCCACGATCTCCTCGTACGGTATCCACGCCTTCGCACCCTCGCTCGCGACGATGTGCGCCTTACCCAGCCGCTCTCGCAGATCAGTTTCCCGCCCGAGTGCAGGGCGCATCAGCTTGAACAAATGGCCCTTCACTGCGCTCGGCGACGTCGGCGTCTTCTGGCTCTTGACAATGTCCAGATACTCCCGCGCTAGCTCCGCGTGCGGCGGATGGAGCCCCGAAAGGCCTTGAAGTATGCCTTCGGACGTGGACACGGGCAAGGTGGTAGCAGCGTCGGATGCGGGGGCAGCGACGTCACTAGAGCAGGAGGGAAGCGCGGGCGCGGGACAGAAGAGCGCGGGATTGTACAGATTACCCTCGGCGGACATGACCGCGTCCGCGCCGGTCGCGGCGAGGCAGCGCGCGATGTCGCTATAGAAGAGCACGTTTCCGTTCGCAAATACTGGGACCTTCACGGCTTCTTTGACCGCACGGATCTTTTCCCAGTCCGCGAGCCCGGCCTTCTGTCCGCGCTGCTCGCGCGTGCGGCCGTGACACGTCAGGATCTGCGCACCCGCACGCTCGAGCATCTGAGCGTACTCGACGGTCTTTTCCACTGTGGAGAATACGCGGAATTTGGCGGTGACGGGGACGGAAAGGTTGCGGTGTAGAGTGTTGACTGCAAGGGATTAGAACCTGCACGACGCGTGAGGAGTACAGCGACGCACTGAGCTCGTGGACAAGATCCCACTCATCCTGCAAATAGGACCCGTAGTGTCCCCGTCTTGCGACATCCTGTGGACAGCCGAGGTTGATGTCGATCGCGTCACAATGTGCCTCCAGGCACTTGGCGGTGGTGAGCATTTTTTGCGGATCGTTTCCACACAGCTGGACAATCAATGGTCGATCCTGGGGGCTACCCTCTTCTCCGAGGACTGTGTTGAAGTTCTTTTCACGGAAGTTGGTGCGCGAGCCGTCAGCAAACATCTACAGCCACGGGCGCATAAGATGGATGTAAAAGCTCTCTGCAGGCAGCACACCTTGGCATTGATCATAGGAGTATACGCGAGCTGCGGGAGATAGATTGTGAGGAATAAATGTGTCTGTTGGAACGATGTAGACTAACCTGCGCTCCATATCTACGAGACAGCGTCCGCCACGCCTGCAGGATTCGCATGAATCAGCGATGGCCCATAACTGCAGTCTCCTCGCTCACCAGCTCGCTTTGATCAACCATTGGTGCGACGACATACTTTGGACTCCCAAGGACTTTATGATAGAAATCATATCCCCCGAGCTTCTCGGCAGGTTGCTGAGTTGCGACTAGGCCAGGCATTTTGTCGAATAGCAGTAGAGCAGTCCGCCCAAACGAGCGGAGGATTTGAGCTATCTTGGAAGTCTATGGCCAGAGCCCGATGAAATGAAAGATGAACTGCGTTGGCTATGGCGGAGGAAGCGATTGAGAACACTATGTACTCGTTTGCGGTGGCGGCGAGAGCAAAATCGAGCGTTACGTCCGGGCCGCTCCCAATATTTGCCTCTATTGACATCCTGCCTATTCTGTTAGTAGCCACGTGCCTCTTCCTCGGTCCGCAAAACCCGCCTTCAAACCAGCCAAAAACAGTGTTTCTGAAACACTCCGTCACGGCAACCTGCAACCTGCACAACGCTGCCTCGTGGCCTCCATGCACGAAAGTTCTGGATTGCTGTTAGATTCTCTGGAAACTCTGAAGGGTCTTTATTGGTATCTACGAAGCTGATTGTACGGACTCTACTGCCTGCCCCTCAACACGCCGCCACTCATAGGCAAGCCCAGTTGGGCTCGGACCGACAGGAACCATATACGTTCAGTGCTCAACCTTGTAGGCACGCAGACTATATAAATGCACGCAAGTGTGGTTACATTCGCCCGCTTCACTCCCACCCGAAGTGTTCTTACTACTAGTCCACTCATCTCCTGACCGCGCCCTCTTTTCTCACATCTCATATACCGCGATGTCATACCCTTACCCGGATGGTCCTTCCCCCATGGACACTATGTTGGTGGAGGCGGTGGAGCTACGTTCGTGACCTCCGAGTAGGTCATGAATCAGAGTGCTGTCATAGATTCCTGCGCGACATCCAAGTGACGTTCTCCGACGATTCGCGCTCCCGTGTTTATGGTTGGGCGGATGACTCGAACGCCTCCGTCGTCTTTGCGCCCGGTGAGCGCATCACTTCGATGATGCTCTGGGACAAAGGTATCGGTACGCGTACCGGTCGTGTTCGTCTTACTACAAACAGGATGCCGCAGGCTGGGACGCATTCGATATGGACGCTGGCTCTGGCATTCTTGTTGGCATATGGGGCAGCAGCGGCACTGATATCGACATGCTCGGCCCCATCTTCCTCAAATGTCCTGTCGCTTCTATCTTCATTCGGGATATCACGTATACTCCCTCCCTTGAAGGTAGCTCAGCCGGAATCTCCGAGGTGGTCCTTGGTCAGGTCGACTATTCGAACCCGTCAGATGCCACGCAGAATCTCCCGTGGTCGTTCACCGGCACAGTCACCCGCCCAATCAGCACCATATTGCAACAATCTCTCAGCACCGTGTACGGCTCGTCTATCAGTATCGAAGTGTCTGCGGAGCCCTTCGATATCGGCGGGAGGGTCGCGGGTGGTCGGCAGTGGCAGGCCATCACCAACGTGCAGACGAGTGCCACGACTTCTTCAGAGAGGCTTCTGTTCTGGGCAGCGTCGGGCGAATTGGCTCCGGGGCATGGTACCAAAGTCTCTGCAATCTGCTATCAGGGAAATGGACAGACGGAAAATACGTCACGCGTCACGCTGAAGCTCAAAGATGGCACTACCAGTACCTTCACCGAGCAGGGCACCCTCCGAAATGTCATCTATACGGAGGTGCGGGTGTTGGCAGAGTCTTACGTTCTGAATGGGCTAGCGCGGAGGCTGGTTATAAACGACTCCCCTACACGGAACTCAACACCGTATACATGCGAGCCAGGTATGAGTCCTACTTAGTCCACGGACTCTGCACAACGATCCTTTACCACTCTTCTACCTGCTTGCTGTTCTGTTCACATGTTCACGTCGTTTCGCCATCTCTCGACTTGCGCAACAGTATATATTCGCGGAAACGGTTATAAACATTGCCCTCGATTCATATGTCGAACCCGGGATAGTCCTAACAGAAGACTTTTGGCCCAATTTTGGCGACAGAGATACCTGCAGCCTGCAATGTTTGCACAAATACTGAACACACCCAGCTCGTGTAATTGGAGTCGAACCACGTAGTACCCCGTACCATATCCGCAGATCCCGAACACGTACACGACTGCAATGTAAAGTTCATGAATGCTGCGTCCCGCCGACGATTAGCCAGCGACGATAGCCACATCATGATTCAGGCCTGTAGTGCGGCAGATATGACGTTGCTGCGGCATTCATTATGCACAGATTCTGGCGCTGACGTGAAGATAGTGGAGTGCTCAGGGATTGCACGAAGGTACGTGTCTGCAATAGGACACAGCGCCCTAGATGCCAATTCGCTAATAACGGCCGTTGGAGCCGTAAGGCATCTATGCGGCGGAAATTGCCTTGGGCGCAATTATATCCGTTGCCTCCGGCCTGATTCACACGCCAAATGTCTGCATAGCTCCTCAGTGCTCCACCACAACTGATATCAGTGGCGATACTTGGCACTTGTATCTATTCCCCCTCAGGCGAACTGATGAACATGTCCCGGAGCAACTGGCTACAACACGCGGTCACACCAGTGCAGAGCGGGTAGATGATACTTGACATAAAAACGGCGACTCTCTCAATTCGTGTCCTTCTAGCTTTACCTACTCCTCTTGACTTTGCCGACTTCTCGCTTCTGCTGTCGTCGACTATGGTAGGGACGCTGTGGTGACAGCGCCCATCTCTTCCAGCTCCACAAAGAGCCCGGTACGCGTTCTTCGCGCGCCTCTGCCATCACGCGAATATGTTAGGACATCCAGGGTACGCTCGGCTGGACACAGGCCACCAAACCACCTGTCTTGGAGCACAGCACTTTGCCGCGCACGGGCCCACGACGACAAGCTCCCACCGAGACGGCAGGAACACATCCACATCTGTCCAGCGCACTCGCGATGCAGTTCACCGCCCTCTCCGCTCTCCTCGCCGCCCTTGCCGCCGCCACCCCGCCGGCCCGCGCGGCCTCCGACGCATGCTGCTCAGCAGTCGGCGAGGCGAGTGACCCGTCCATCGCGAATGCGCTCGGTCTCCTCGGTGTCGTAGTCCAGGACGTCACCGCCATCGTCGGCGTCGACTGCTCCCCGATCACTGTCGTCGGTGTCAGCAGTGGCAGCGCTTGGTGAGTCTGTTCTGAGCATGGTAGACGATGACGGAGGCTGACACGGTTGTGTAGCTCCGGAACTGCCGTCTCCTGCGAGAGCTCCGAGCGTAAGCGATAGTTGACTTTGATCTGCCGTACCACGGGGGGATGCTGAAGGATTGCGTTGTAGATGGCGGCCTTGTTCAGACTGGCTGCATCCCTATCACGCTCTGAGGCACGCAGCATGCGCCGCAAGTCGATGTCGTCAGGCTGTGAGAGTGTAGATAGGTTTGTGGAGCTGGAAGAAATTGAATCGCCTTTGTTCTGAAGGGCAAGTGCGCGGATTGCCGTAATGCCGGGAATTCGGGATGATCCACACGGATTGGGATCGCATTCGCTCCCTACGAGCACCTGATGTGCATTCAGTGCAGAACACTGTCCCAGCAGACGTCAGACTCACCGGTCGCTGGGTGCGTGCGGACCGCTTGCGGATAGCAAGTGTCAAGCTGCACAAGGCTCTGACGCAGAACGGTCTGAACGGAGACCATGGCCATCTCAACCCTTGAAGGGGCCAATGCGGCAAACCGTGATTCTCATAGACACCGGTGACGGCGTCTGTGAGTGTCACACAGCCTGTCCTGGTCCATGTCCCGGGTCGTGCATCCGCACCGCACATCGAGCAACACTTCACAACGATCTGCACTCGGGCAAGGTTCGTACTTTGCCTACCGTGCAGAGCGCAGTGCAAAGAGGGATCACCAAGGGCAGACCGTCGTCGCGGGTCCCGGCTGCGTGGCCGTGACAAGGCCATATCAGACATCGACTTCCATGTTTCGTAGAGAAATGTCGCAGAGGTGCGACCGTCGGCTAGAGAATGCTGTCGGGCCTGGCGGCACCGAGCGCTGTGGAGCGGGCGGGGATTGGACGACGGCACGCCCCCGGATTTGGCAGTCAACGTCTTCGAGGCTGTCAATCATTAACCCGTGCGTCATCCTTGTGCGCCTACGGGCTGAAAGATGCACGTTCATTTGCTGGGCGAGAATAGAGACCGCGTTTATTCCCGCAATGTGGCCTGGAGACTCCGCTTGTGTACCTGACGAGCATGTGAGTTTGGTAACGGCGGGCGGGCGGATTGCATGAAGACCGCGTCCACCGCCTCGTGCTGACCCCCTCCATCAGCAGAGCTCCACAAACCGCTCGACAGGAGTTCGAACGCGTACCTTGGGACGACGTCGGACGCTGTGCAGAGACCAACGCTGCGTCATTGTATGCTGCAGCAAACAGCGCACGGGCCCGCGCTCAGTGGCATAAAAACGCGCAGTCTTTCTGAACTCAACCTCACGAACACACTCACGTCGTTCGCCGCGAATCGCACTCTCGACCAAACACAATGAAGTTCACCAGCGCGTTTGCTGCCCTCGCCGGCCTCGCCACCCTCGCTGCCGCCACGCCCGCCCCCGGCGGAACGTCCGGCTCGGGCTCGTCCGGCACGGACCTGTGCTGCGAGAGCACGACGACGCCCGCCAGCAGCACGGCCGTGACGACGCTGCTCGGGCTCCTGGGCGTCGTGATCTCGGACCTGAACGTCCTCGTCGGGATCGACTGCAGCCCGATCACCGTCGTGGGGGTCGGCTCGGGCAGCTGGTATGTTCTTTGCGCAAAGACTGCGAGCTGTTCTGATGCATCATGTGCGCACGTAGCTCCTCGACCAGCGTCAGCTGCAGCAGCACGCAGGGTAAGAGGCTCGTCGCGCGACGTTGTAGCCGTCTGCTGATGCGCCGGTCTCTAGTCAACGGCCTGATCGGCATTGGCTGCATCCCGATCACGCTCTGAACGAACGCCGAGAGTTGGTGGACTGCGTGGGGAGATGCTGTGGCGGGAAGGGTCAGAGTCTTGCGAGAGGATGTATAATTCAGAAAACCAATAGTGTCGAGCTGCAGCGCGAGCGTGATGAGACGCCGGCGGTGCGCGATGCCGCATTTGGACCCCGATCGTAGCGGAACGCCGGCCCGTGTCGATATTTTTTCCCCTGTTAGGAGCAGCCCTGCGGACATTGCTGCGAGCGGCGGACATTGCTGCGAGCGGCGGACATTGCTGCGAGCGGCGAGCGACCCCGTCGATGCTCGTGGCCCCTGTGCGCCGCCGCCTGCTCTCTCACAGCTCGCTCCGCGCCATGTCCATCTACGTCCTCCCCATCGACCCTGCTGCGCCATCGCGCCCCGCAGTCCCGGGCCTCGACCCCGCCAAGCTCTGGTCCTCCGTCCCCGCCGCGCCCAAGCCCCCAAACGCAGGCACCGCGCGGGTCTTCTACGGCGTCCCGGCCGCCGGCGACGCGTCCAACGTGACCGCGCTCGCGTCCCTCGGCGACGGCTTTGCGGCCAAGCGCGCAAACGAGAAGCGCGAGCTCGTGCGCAAGGCCGTCGGCGGCGCTGTCAAGCACGTCAGGGACATTGGCGAGGGCGTCGACGGCCGGCTGGTCAGCGTCGATGCGTCTGCCGACCCGCACGCCGCTGGTGAGTGCATACTTGGACGCGACATGGAACAATGTGCTCACGCGCAGGTGCACCTCAGCCGTCGCGGCCCACCTCGCGCTCTACAAGTTTACGCTCAAGACATCACCCCCGTCCGCGTTCAACCCCGCGGCAAAGGATGCCAGCCCGGAGAAGCTCGCGTTCAAGCCGCTCACCGACTCCAACGAGTGGCAGACTGGCGTGATCTACGCCCGTGCGCAGAACCTGGCCCGCACCGTATGTCGTCTCACGTTGTTCTACGCCGCCCAGCAACTGACCTCCTGCTGTCCAGCTCATGGAGCTCCCCGCGAACATGATCACCCCGACCGTACGTCCCACATCATCTACATCTTCACCCAGCCCCACAACGTCATCTCCTCGCAGGCCTTCACCGAGCGCATCAAGCAGGAATTCGCCGGTGTCCCAAACGTCGAGATCATCGTCCGTGACGCAGGTACGTCTCCTAACAGACGTCACGTGATGCGTACTCACCCAAGCATCTCAGCATGGGCGGCCGAGAAGGGCATGGTAAGCCTAGCCCTATCCGTGTCCCAACACAAATTCACACTCGTACCCGCCGTAGCGCACGTTCCTGTCCGTCGCAAAAGGCACGAGCGAGCCGCCCAAGTTCCTCGAGATGTCAGTCGCCCCGCACTCCACGTTCTCCCTCCCCTAACGCTGCCCTCTTCGCAGCCACTACAAGGGCGCGGCCAAGGACGCGCAGCCGCTCGTGTTTGTCGGAAAGGGCATCACCTTCGACTCGGGAGGCATCTCGCTCAAGCCGTCTGCGGGCATGAAGCTCATGCGTGGCGACATGGGTGCGCACGGACACTTCTCCGCTTCATGCACCCTCTTTGCTGACCCGTCGGGATAGGTGGCGCGGCCACCGTCTGCGCGGCCGCGCTCGCGATCGCACAGCTCAAGCTCCCGTACGTCTCCCCCTACCAGGCCTCCCCATCCCGCTGACTTGCTCGACCCCACGCGTCCGCAGTGTCAACCTCGTCGTGCTCACGCCGCTCACCGAGAACCTGCCCGGGCCGAGCGCGAACAAGCCCGGCGACATGTGCGTCTTCTCTGCCCCCTCTCGTCTCGCGCCACTGAACGTGCACCCGCTCGTGCACTAGTGTATACGCGATGAACGGCAAGTCGGTCGAAATCGACAACACGGACGCGGAGGGCCGGCTGGTCCTCTCTGGTGCGCCTGTTCCCTTGTTCTCGTCTCGCCGAGTGGAACGGGAGGGCCTGACTTGCTAACAGACGCGCTGTATTACGGCTCGTCGACGTTCAAGCCGCACACGATCATCGACGTCGCGACGCTCACTGGGTGAGTAGCTGTCCCCGGCCCGTGCCGTGCAGCTGACAGGACCGAACTACGACAGTGCAATGGACACCGCGCTCGGCGAGATCTACACCGGCGTCTTCACGGTGCGTTCCACCCATCGCTCCGGACGCTCACATCCTGATCATCTTCTCCACGCGACCGCACAGAATTCCGACTCGCTCTGGAGCGAACTGGACACGGCGGGCAAGATCGAGTTCGACCGCTTCTGGCGGATGCCCCTCGAGGAGGACTACGGCCCGCAGATCTACTCCTCCAACGCGGACCTCTGCAACGTGCGCCCCTCCCCCTCTCTCCGCGGCCGCTCTTCCTGACCCGCGTCCACGCTGTGCACCGCAGACCGGCGGAAAGCCCGCAGGGTGCTGCACCGCGGCGCTGTTCCTCAAGTCCTTCGTCGACGGCGTCGAGCCCGCGGCGGACGGCGCCGCGCCCGCGCGCCGCTGGGCGCACATCGACATCGCGGGCACGATGGAGGCGACGCGCCCGACGCCGTACCAGGAGACGGGCATGACGGGCCGCCCGACGCGTGCGCTGATCGAGTTCGTGAAGCGGCTGGGGGCACATTGAGGGCGTTCCAGCTCAGGCGGGTCTCTAGATGGTGTATCTAGGGGCGTACTGACAGATCGTATCTGCTCTCGTTGCTGTCGTCGCGAATGCTATGTGATTTTGCTCTGCGAGGTAGACGTCAGAACAAGGTCAAAGTACAAGGTGCCGCCAGAACGCGTGGGAACATGCAGCGCACCAAGCGGTCCAAGCCACAGCTGGGCGGGACCCGCCTCCACGTGCCTGGAATCTAGGATCGCGGACGATTCCCCAGTGCGCATGTCAGACCAATCTATTGAGCGCGGAGAGCCGGGAGATATGGCTTCTAGACACTGGGCCGCTTCTGTCAGCCACACGCCGTGGTTTTGCTCCGCCAGCGGCGGGCCGCGGCGAAGCACATATTTTGCGCCTTGCGAAGCACCACGATTGGCTACTATGCATGTGTTGCTACCTGCGCGCGAAGGCGGTCGCCGCTGTGGCTAGATCAACCCTCTTCACACTGAGCTTCGCAGAAATTGTGCCGCTGTGGCCGCGCAGGGCGTGGCAGTATTTAACCACAACACGCTTTTGTCCCCAGTGTTTCTCCTCGCGCAGTCCCCCGGCGTCCTATCTGCACGTACAACCCGCTATGCCCCGTTCGAATTCGTCAGCTGGCAGCTCCAGCAAAGGCCTGCTCGCGTTCGCTGTGGGCAAGTCGAAGGCGTCCTCCCCGAAGGTCTCGCGGACGACCGGAAAACTACAGCGGAAGCGCAAAGAGTCTGGCGAGAACGCGGCACCGGCGGAGAACGCGGCACCGGCGGAGAGCGAAGCTACCCGCCTGACGATTAACCTGGGCCAGCTCCGGCGGCGCGCCGACTCGCAAAGCAGCGTCTCATCTGTCGAGACCGTCCTCGCAAGCCCCACCTCTGACACAGACACTAACAGTTCAGCCTCGGACAAGGACGCCGCGTCTTCGGAGGACCCTGCCTCGCCTGCCACACCGGCGAGCGCCCCGCCCGCCTCCCGGTCTCCGCGCGAGCCCGGCTTGTTCTTGCCCAGCCGCCGGCCACCCACCCCTGCGCCGGGGGAGCCGCGTGCGAAGAGGACGCTGAGCCGGACCGAGTCGATGAACTTGATCCCGTTCCCTGCGGGGCCTGAGCTGGGCACGGATAGCGACGAGGGCCTGGCCGCGGAGTCGCGGCTGCAGGAACCGACGGGTCTGCGAGAAGAGGACTGGAGCCTGCTGCGGCGTCCTGAAGGAAGCAACGGCGAGCGGCCGCGCTCGCCCCTGGCTGGGCTTCCCGATGTGCTTTCGTCTTCTCTGCTGTTAGACAACACGGGGCTTCTCAGACCGGACGTGGACCACCATGGCGCGGGAGAGCTCAGCACTGCGCCAGGTGAAGTGGACGACGAAGCACCGCCGGCGGACTACAGCGTTGAAGTTTTCCCCGTGAAAGGCAACACCGTCGTGTGGGACCTGCCAGACGAGTGAGTACACTCCCGCCCATTAGCTTCACCGCGCCCTACTCACCCCCACAGCCGCCTCTGCCTCTGGCACGGCGTCCTGCTCCTCATGGACCCGACACCATTCGCCCAAGTCGACGCGCACAAGCCGCCAGTCATAGACTTCCGGATCCACTTCTGGACCGCACACGACAGCTCCCAGGACGGGGCGCGCACCGAGTCGCCCCTGCTAGCCGAATGGGCGATCTCGTGGCGGGGCGCGCGGCTCAGGGCGGGGCAGGGCGTGACGGTGAGCTCGGGCATCTGCGTCGACAGCGTCCTGTGGACGTACGCGGCGCCTGCGTGGCAGCTCAACTTCTGGGTGCCGGTGCCGCTGTGGCTGCTCGGCCGGAGCGGGTTCCGCGAGTTCCGCGTGCGCGGCGCGGTGATGCTGCGTGCGCGCGGAGAGACCCTTCAGTCGGCGCCGGTGGGGGTGACGATTGAGCACCTGCACATGGAGCAGCTCGTCGGTGCGCGCGTCGCTATCAGTGCGCATAATCGGGGGGTTGACCTGAACGACGGCCCCGGGGAGGATCAGGAACGATAGGGCTTGCTGTGGACGTATTGCATTGTCTGCCATCCATGTCGTGTTAGGTTATTATGTCGCATTTGTCACGTGCAGTCGTTGCAATTGTTGTATGCTGCTATGTTGTTGTATGTTACTTATAGATTCGCGCTCGCACCGTCTCATCTGCGATGGCACAGTTAACCCCAATGAAATCACGACAATGAGAGGAAAGTGCCCACGAGTTGTCAATTAGGACGCAAATCGAATTGCTAGAGCTGAAGTAGCCGCATTCCTTGCAAACACTATGTTGATGTAGATGGTACGCAGTGCGCCACACACAGCGCTTTGCCACTTGTGGGGTCGGCCTTGCTAAGGCAGGGTAAACACTGAGTGGAAATGCATCCAGCCAATGAGACAATGGTAGCTTACTCACCTCAAGGATACAAGATATCGGCAATCTGATTCGGTAAACATGACCGGTGTGTCCCAACATATTCGAGAAAAGGAGAGCAAGAGGCAGTGATGTCTAAGCTCTGCCACGACTCTGCACGGCGGGATCCATGTCATGTCTGATGTGAAGTTGGCTGCGAAGGAGGGTTTGTTGCAATTACACCGACCGCGTCCGCATGCCATATATACTCGTGCGTACAAAGCAGGCCGCGCGTGAGTTTCAAAAGAGAATGCATGCGATAATGCTCGCTCTTTCCGGTGAGACAATCCGAGATGCGTGCGCTCTACCCAAGGAATTGGTTGCTACGCTCTCCGTCCGCATTCGACTGCAGTGATTGGACGCGCGTAGGTCTGAGCCGTCGGCCCGCGACAGCATCAGGAAAAAAATACTTAACTATGTTGACTACTGTAGTCCGGAGTACCTCAGTAGTGTCATAGCAAAGTCCCGCCTTATGTAGGCGAGGTAGTTCCGCGCCGGAGTTCAGTAGCGCTCAGTAGGCGCCGGTAGCGCCGCAGAGTGCTACCTCTACGCGGTATAGCAGCTGTACAGCAGTATTAAAAACTCACTACTGGTCAATTTCGGTTCAGATTGCACGCAAATGTATGCCAGAATAAATGTATATATTTTCAAACTGTGCCCGGCCCCCGCCCCAGACAACGCTATACCGCGGTCTATCCGACTTCGTCACTCACTGTCAGTATCGCCCGTTCGGCCTGCAAGCTCCTCCTCTGCACGCTGTCGCAGGTCGTCCGAGAGTCCCCTTGTCGTAACGACAGCAGCTACTCCTGCACGCTGTCTGAGAAGCCACATGTTAGTACATATCCAGGTCG
Organism: Obba rivulosa; assembly: GCA_001687445.1. Classification (NCBI taxonomy): domain Eukaryota; kingdom Fungi; phylum Basidiomycota; class Agaricomycetes; order Polyporales; family Gelatoporiaceae; genus Obba; species Obba rivulosa. Next base: position 24,799 of record KV722574.1, read on the forward strand.
TCAAGACTTGAAGTCTAGTAAGTCGGAAGACAACTAACCGCGCATTGTCGTACATCTTTGTACGCAACTTCAGGACCACTGCCGGGTTAATCGCACTGTAATCTTCTAGCGCTGCTAGGTAATTATCATACAATGGCTTGACGTTGCCCTCCGAGAACAGCATTGGCTGGTGATGACCTTCGGCCCACTCTCGAATGCAGATGTGCAACTAGTCAATGAATGCTACTTGTCAGAATCAATCAGATGCACCAGAAATCCGTATTACGCACCGTAGTGACAGCAATAGCCAGCAGAGGTAAAGAGAATGGTCGAAACTCCTTCTCATAGACGACCCCGCTGCTTCCTGCCTTCTTTGCGAAAAACCGATCCTCGAGAAGACGGAGTACAGCGGCATTTTGCCAGTACCCCTTCTTGTTCTCGATATCCTATAGATGCAAATATGTGTCAGCCCTCAGTGTCACAACAAGTCAGACGTTCTCGCACCTTGTAATGGAAGACTGCGCTCCTCGGATCATCCGGGGAGCCGCCGAGAAGCTTGTGATGGAGCGTGCTATTTCGGATCTTTGTTTGAGCTGTAAGCTTGCTGCTGAAGCCAAATTCCGATGTCATCAACTGCCGAGCGTGATCGCGAAGTCCACCGCGAGCATTTGATCCCCGCTCACGGATCTGCAACATCATCTATCAGAACACCATTCAACAGCATAGTCTCATGACTTACCAGGCCCAGAATGCGGTCAGTTAGCTCATACTCCTCACCCGCTGCCTCGCATGTCAAATCCCAACAGTCGCGCGCCCACTCCAACTGCAAGTCTTGATCCGGGAATGCATTCATTGTGAAGAGGCGGACCTCCCATGTTCTAATCGCACGCAGGATGATGCGACTTACTTTGAACTCGTAATCTGATGCCTTTGGATCACTGGATGGCATTGCACCGTTTCGGAACTGGGGGACTTGACGCTGCAGAGTCTGCACTTGCCTCTGAGTAGCTTCGCTAGTTAGCACATGCGTCCGGTGTGTTGTGGCTTGAGGGCGTGATGATGTACTGCAGTGCTCACGGCGCTCGTCATGTGTGGCATAGTAGTACTGTTGCCGGGAAGCTTGTCGCCTAAGATTTGTTGGGAGAGGACTGGTGGAACGGGGACGATCACTGCGTTCCGCTGAGACATCAGCATCATCAGTCTCAGAAGCAGCTGTCGATGATGGTAACGACACAAGAGAATCGCGGCCAAACTCATCTGCTGAGGCACCACCACTTCTCAGGCTGCCAGGGGAGCTTGAGCGCCCGGCTAGTGAGCGTGGATGGCTCAGCGCATTCAATTGCGTTTGCTGCCTTGTCTGGGTACCAGGGGAGCTTGAGCGGTTTGAGTGGGCTGATGGGCTGATGGTGAGCATGTCCGAGTGGGCAAGTTTGTCTACGTACTTGAGCGAGCACGGACTTGCCATGTGCTGCCAGCCGGAGGTTCCGGAGTTTCTCCTCTGCGATGCAGCCGTTTTCGTGGCTGTCTAGGGGCAGAAGTCGCAACAACTCCGCTTGAAGATCTTCATCTTCGGTGCTTGAGTGTGGGGTGCTAGAACGGCGTGAACGAGGGGGGGGACGTGGCATGATGGTGGTAGTTGTAAGGGGGCTGCCAGGTTAACGCGCGCAAAGTTTGCAAGTGATCGAAGCGCCACCGGTCAACGCCGAAACTTGACCTGCGGCTAACCTCCGACTGCTGTTTGCTGGCTGTGTCTCTGGCAAACGACATTAGCCATGTTTACATGCGAGTTCTGTCATCGTGAAAAACCCACCCTGAAAGGTCTTCGATCACATATCTCGCAGTCACCACCATGTCGACAAGCGCAGCGTGCAAAGCTAAACAGCGCGAGACCAAAGGCCAAAGATACTCAGCAGCATGAAGAGCTGCTACCTGAGGGCGACAGTCTGCTTGATTACGAGCCTGCGGACTTGGACTACGAGATGCCTGAGTCTGGGAATGCTATCCCCACTGGCATGGTTCAGGAGTCGAGCGAGAGCGATCCAGCATCAAAGCGTCGTCGAGTGCAGGTGGAAGAGGTGCCGGATGAACAGTTCAACGTTGGCGGCATACCGAAGAAGCCATGGATTGAGTCATTTCCAACAAGTGCAGGAGCAGTGCAGGGAGAGGGAAGCACAGCCTTCGAGGAGAACCACGAACGACAGCGCAAGGCCAATGAAGCGCCATGGGCACCATTTGAGAGCCTAGAGGAGTGGGAGTTGGCGAAGTGGCTCTTGACAAGTGGGCTCAGCCAGCGAGCAGTGGATGATTTCCTACGCCTGCGCATCGTGAGTACCCATCAATCAGAAGTCAGAAGAAGACTCGGCTCACCTGACAGATAGACACAGGACCGCATGCGTCTGTCCTTCCTGAACAAGTATGCCTTTTTCAAGAAGGTAGACGCCTTGCCTAGAACAACAGAATGGACATGTGAGAGATTTGAAGCTGTTGGCGACGAGCTCGATGAAAACGGCAACCGACTCACCGAGACATTGGAACTGTGGAAGCGCGACCCAGTCGAAGTCATTCGCGAGTTAATCGGCAACCCTGACTTCCGTGAACATATCAAGTATGCGCCGGAACATCTATACAGTGATCCAGAAGGTCAGCATCGTCTCTACGAGAACATGTGGTCTGCAGACTGGTGGTGGAAGACACAAGCCCGTCTGCCAGAGGGCGCCACCATCGCGCCTGTCATCCTGGCCTCGGATAAGACATCACTCTCACGCTTCAGCGGGGACAAGACAGCCTGGCCAGTGTACCTCAGTATCGGAAACATCGACAAGTCAATACGGCGCAAACCTTCCAAGCACGCCACAGTTCTAATCGGCTACCTGCCGGTCTCGAAACTCGAGTGTTTCAAGAAACCAGTGCGATCTTTGGAGGGGTATCGTCTATTCCATCGCTGCATGCGGTCCCTTCTAGAGCCCCTGATTGCTGCCGGACGTGAGGGAGTCGAGATGGTCTGCGCTGATGGTTGCATTCGACGCGTCTACCCTATCCTCGCAGCTTACATCGCCGACCACCCTGAGCAATGTCTTATAGCGTGTTGCGCTGAGAACTTCTGTCCCAAGTGCACTGTTGCGCCGGACAATCGAGGAGATGGAGTCCCCCGCCCACCGCGCAATGTGACCGAGATCTGCAGCATTCTAGAAGCTGCTGCTGAAGGCTCGAAACCTGTCAAATTCAGTGATTGGGGGCTCCGCGCTGTCAATCCATTTTGGAAGGACTTACCCATGGCGGACATCTTCGGCGGGATGACTCCGGACATTCTCCATCAGCTCCACAAGGGCGTGTTCAAGGATCACATCGTCAAATGGGCGACAGCCTGTACTGATGGCGGCAAGTTAGAAGTCGACCGTCGCTTCAGAGCAATGCCACGACATCCAGAGTTGCGCCATTTCAAGAAGGGGGTCAGCCTAGTCTCTCAATGGACCGGAACCGAATACAAGAACATGGAGAAGGTGTTCTTGGGTGTGCTGTCAGGCGGTGCAGATGGAGATGTGACTCGCGCGGTATGCGCTGTCCTAGATTTCATCCACTACGCGCATTTTGAGATCCATTCAGAGCGGTCCTTGCGAGCACTAGATGACGCATGGCGTCGTTTCCATTGTTACAAGCGCGTCTTCGTTCGGCTTGGTGTCCGAAAGCATTTCAACATACCGAAGATCCACTCCATGGAGCACTACGTTCGTTCGATCAGAGAGCTTGGTACTGCAGACGGGTATAGCACCGAGAGCCCGGAGCGGCTTCATATCGACTTTGCGAAGATCGCCTATGGCTCGAGCAACAAGAAGGCAGGCTACACGAGCCAGATGGCGGGCTGGTTGCAGCGCCGAGAGGCAATGCGTCAGCAAGATTCCTATATCCGCTGGGCAATGGTCCGAAGTGGAAGAAGATCGCCTCAGGATTTAGATGACGAGCCTCCCGGTGGAGAGTCAGATGATGATGAAGAGGTTGAAAGTGCCAGTGAGTCTGCCATGTCGCCAGTGGAGCCCTGAGTAATGAAGCAGAGATGATAGACCAGGCTCCGAGTCGAAGCAAGGCAGAAAACGAGGATGACGAAGATGAGTTCGTGCGTGGTTTCAAGATTGCCAAGAAGCCGGCGCATCCTCGTACTACAGTCGCCGAGCTGGAAGGAAAGTTCGGCGCAACTGATTTCACACACTGTTTGGAGGATTATTGCCGGAAATTGGCCGGCCCAACAGCGTCTGGGTCAAGTGCAGTGACGCGCCGGTCAGCAGAAATGCTACCTATTATCATCGAGAACAGCCGCTTCGATGTATATAGTCAGTTCAAGGTCAGGCTCACAAACGTACCTCAGGTATCACTGATCGCGAAGCCGGCTGTCGATACAATTCAAGCATATCCGGCTCGGGCAAGCCGGGGTATTCAGCTGGCTGCTCCTTCGTATTTCTCGACTGTGATCGCTCGGGAACCACGCTTAAACACTGGAGATCAGTCGCCGCAAGGAATAGATGGTATGTGAGAGTTCCGTAGTGGCACCTGACTCGGCAGTTACTCACCTGCATCGTACAAGGCTTGCGGGCAGGTCAAGTCCGCGCAATATTCAAGATATCCGAGTCCGTTTGCAGTGCAGCTGGTTTAAGTCCAGCCCATGCCGCTTTACCAGTGGTGTACATCGAATGGTTTACACCTTTTCACGCGCGCGACGAGTTGAACGGCATGCATATACTAACAAGATCAACACGGCAGCATCGGCAGTATGCGACAATCGTACCTGTAACAGACATCATGCGAAGCTGCCATTTGATCCCTGTCTGGGGGCCACAAATGGACCGGAGTTGGACGTCCGAGACGGCGCTTGCGAAAGCGAAGAAGTACTGGTTGAACTGTTACTTACGGCACCAGGACTTCGTAGAATTACATTATATACTGAATCAGACAAGCTAGTTGAGAATTGCTGCCTGTATTTCGTATAGGACGCTATGGATTGGTACATGCGGGACGCGCGAGATACGGTAGGTAGATGTAGCGCCGAGTAGCATGGCCGGGCGCTATAGAGGCTACGGGCGCTACATAACCCCGCGGACGACTACTGGTCTAGGGCGTTTTTCCTGATGAGGCCGGTTCTAGTCGCGCTAGCTGGTTCTTCCTCTCCTTTCCTTTCCTATGTCGCTTTCTTTCTCCTGCAGTCCTGCATTGTGCTATGTCAAACCATCTATTGATTCATGTGCCGGCTCGATGCTTGAACCTCCAATCAGTCTTTGTTGGGGCTGCCTCCTCAGGCGGGTACACGTCGTCGACAGCTGTGTAACTCGCGTGCGGACGCTCAATCCACTCCTCTTCGCTCCTCCTCAATGCGCTGTTTGTGTCCGTGTATGGCCCTTCCCAATCCAATATCTCGCAGAGCGCGAATAACATGCTCATTGCGTGCTCATCAGGAGAATATCGGTTTTGCTTTTGAGTGCTTTGACGCCTTTCGCGTCGCTCTTAGGCGCTTTCTCGGCTTTGCTGAGCGCGGAAGGCTGCAACAGCCGCCAGAAAGCCCTAAAAGGCTCGAGAAGCACGCCAAGTCAAATCAATATTTTACTGATGCTGGCCAGTCTCTTAGCTTTGTTCGGGGATGAGCCAGGGGCCGGGGTAGCACGTAGAGTTGCGGATGGAAGACAAACATCATCTTACATCAAGTGAATTGCATTCTTCCATGAATCAAGTCATTTGCATCTGTTGAGATTCACGAGTAAATCTTGCATACTTCGCAAACTTGACACACTCCACATCTTCACTGAGAATGTCTGGCGGCGAGATATCTATCTCATCTTGAAGTGTTGCTGCGTTACACAAGATATCAGCATAATGATCCGTGGATTACCACACAGTGTGAGCGGCTACCACTCGTATAACTCGCATGACAGCTGGGAGACAGTGCTAGGTGTCTAAAGTATAGGACGGTCTCTCTGGTGAATGTGGACACGAGGCGAGTTCCGACTCTCGATAACATTTCAAGTACTATGAAGCTGACGAAAATCTTCCTCGAACACAAAAAATCGGCGAAGGGATGCAGACTCGCCCAACTCCTCCATCTCACCAAGTACCTTAGCGCAGTTTCTTGCATACATTAAATAGTTAGCGTACCTGTACGTATTGCCTACCATAGGGCATTGCCCTAAGGGACAATAAACGAGGATTCATCATCCTCCATCTCGTGGTCGGTGTAGAACTCGAGCAGATCCAGCACGGCCTGCAGGTCCTTCGCATAGTCTTCTCGTGGTGGCCTGATGTGCGAATTTGTGAGCGGCTTGATCCACGCCTCGGGCAGGCCCTACATGGCCAACGCAGTATAGTGAGAATCAGTAAGCGCCACACATTTAGAATACGCACAAGATATACTCCTGACACGGGATCGTAACTGACGTGGACTTTGTGTACAAAGCTGGTGGGATTGCTCACACCCACGAGCGGACTTCGGGAGTAAATATCGTCTTGCCAACCATACAATTCCTCGTCGTTCTTCAGGGAGAAATACATCCGCTTGTCATTCGTTTCCAGGAGTAGGCAGTACGGCTTGAGATCTGTCCGCTCGATATTTACGATATCTGATAATTTAATGACGGCTTGGTGTTGGGGCGAGTTCTGTGATGTCATGTTAGCTGGGGCTAGTCATACCGAATCGACGATGGCCTATAATGCACACAAGAATCACCCGCGGAGATGCGACATCGACGCGACCTCCCCCTCGGGATCGCAAAGGCAATACTGGGGAAGCGCCTACGGATAACCCGACCCTGATTCAGATGACCGTCACCGCATCCAGTTCGCGAGGATCACCGCAACGCACATCCGAAGAAGGATTGGCAATATCGAGGTCATAACGAGTGCTCTCCGTCACTGTCCCGCGCCTGATGCGACCCGAACATGTCCAGGGGCTTCCCACTCACCTCATTCTTGTATATCGACAGCGTCTGCTCCGTCAGGATCAGCCACTTTGGCCGCCATAGCCAGCTGAAAAGGCCGTCCTTCTTCAACGCAACTATCCCGCTCCGCACGATATCTACCCCTGAAGGTGTATCCGACTTCCGGTTGGGAGATCCGCCGGTGCCAGAGTAGGATGTTGCGAATGATGAACCCGATGAGGAGGAAGTGCTGATAGAAAAGGATGAGGCGCATCCGGACGACGAGAGTGCACTTTGAACGTCAGACCCCTTGCGCACCAGCGCAGCAGGTGCAGGGCGAGTGGGCGTTAGAGACCTCGCCGTCATCTGGTAGTAAGGCATTATAGCGACTCCTTGTAACCCTAAGACCGCCTCGGAAACAGCCAATCGTCGGGAGATGAGCTCCGAGTTCGAAGAATCGTGAACAATTCGGAAGGACGTTAATCGTTCCGCTGAGCAGACTATATGCCTTAGAGATGCGAGCGAGGGCGTCGTTGATGAGGTCAACAATGATCTGGCTTTGTTTGGGTAGCTCAGTGTGGGATGCCGGATCTAGCCGACACCTCCAGAAACGCATTGCCCGGGGAACACCTGCGTTCGTATCTCCCTCGAGGCTGGTTACGTAAGCCGTCAAACACAATTGGCCTAGCCGAATTCAGGAGCACGCAGGTGGTTGTGGCGTTCATCCTAGGTCAGCACCTGTGTGAACGAGGGCAATATCGAGGTGAATACTATCGCAAGCGCAGAGAGGGCTGCCTCATGCCAGGTGTCCCTGTGCGTTGGACTTACGTTGGAAGGTACACATGCATGTCTTGCCGTGGGTTGTTGCATCACAGACAGATGAGAGGAGACAGGAAGATGTCCATCAGCTGCCAGACGCCAAGGCTGTGGTCAGACCAGCAGTGCAATATGTCGCTCGCCGATGATGCGAACACCGAGCCATGGGACGCTCACACGAATCCTGCGCACCACACGCGACGCCCAGCAACAGATAGACTCCACAGATACTGAGAAACCTCGCCTTCCTGCCAGGCGACGGGATCATCGCAGGAGATGAGGACCTATGCAGCCAGACGCAGAGGGCACGGGGAAAGGGGCCAACGTGTGTTCGCGATCTCCAGCTCTATAGACGAGTCATGCCGTGGAAAGCATACGGGCTCCGGTCGCAATGTATCTCAACGACACGAGCTTTCTGTATTTCTGACTTGAGATATTAAGCTCGATCTTGAGGCTTCACGAGTACGCACTGATGATTCTGTAAACATTGTGATGGTAGCGAAAGAAAAGGTTGAAGAGTTCGCCGGCGGACGCACCTTCCTATTTGGGCGTGACACCGACTTACGCGTCCGTTACGCGCCACCGCCGTCCTCTCATCCTCCTCCACCATCCCATATCTGCCACCAGTCTAGCTACATTATGGTTGGTCTGAACTATCACACTTACTCGGTTCAGATGCTAACCGCGCCGCAAAAGGACCCCACTCCCCGCCTCGCCCCTGCGCCGACGCCCAAGACCGCCTCCCTCGCCGACACCGCGAACAGCTTCGGGCTGCACGACACCCTCCAGTACGGCCCGCGCAGCTTCGCGGCGGAGGTGACTGCGACGCGGACGAGCGGGCTCAAGGACCGGCTCGACAACGTGCGTATTCTCGTGCTGCACGCTCGCTGCGGCTGACGAGTACGCTGCATGACGGATGGACAGTGGGATGCGACACAGGACAACCTGCGGCTGGTGATGGAGCGGAACGTGTACGGGATGCACATGCCGATGCGCAGGCTGATGGAGCGCAAGCTCGTCTCGCACGTACGTCCTTCATCCCCCCCCTCATCCATCGTACTCACCGGGTTCTATGGCCTTGCCTCGCAAACTATAGAACCCCCACATGCCTGCACTCCGTCAGTCAAACGTCCACCTCGACGTCCTGATGGGCCGCGACGAGACCCTCCAGCCCGCAGACTTCATGATGCCAGGTGTGTCTACGCAATCGTCCGGAACCCAACATTGCGGCCGCTCACCCATGACCTCACAGCATCGGAGTTCACACAGCCCATGGACATTCACTCCGACATGGAGAAGAAGTTGCGCATGTAGAGCGGCCGCGTCACGCCTACGTAGACAATACCTCCTGCCGCGCGCCCGGCGTGTACTTGGCTCCTGCAATCGCATCATGTGTACCTATACGCTTTTCTTAGCATCCAGAGATGCAGGTCTTACTATCTAAATACCAGCAACTACATGCGTGTATGCAGTGAGTCTTTTCTACGTGCTAGAGCTGTCCACATGCCGCACGACGAGCGGTCGGACAACTCGGTCCCAATTCTGCCCCCACGAGCCCCACGAGCCGTCCTGCTCAGCACGGGCCAGCGACTCGCGCAGTGCTGTGAGGGCAGGGGCGTCCGGATGTCCAGTAAGGAGCGTCTGCACACAATCATCGATGAGGGACGGCAAGGACACAGACCACAGCCTGACTTTTCGTACCTCGAGCTGCTCTGCGAGCTGTGCTGCGTCGTGGAAGACGAGGCCGTTGACGCCGTCTTGAACGAGTTCCGAGAGACTGGTTTGACCGGATCCAAGGCCGAGGCAACGCCATCGATAATGTAGGGGTCAAAACATGAGACAACGCGCCACCCACAAGAGCCCAGTGCACGCACCACGCGAACCCGAGCGCACACACCGGGAGCCCGCACCCGAACATGTCGACGACCTTCATCGGCAGGTCCAGCGCGGACGAGCTCGCATGCAGCGAGATGCCCACGTCCGCCGAGCCTGTTCCACGCGTCAGCCCCCGCCCCCACCTAGCGCAGTGCACGCAGATCAAGACCCACCGAGCAAGAGCGGGTATTCCTCCGCCTCCAGCCACAAGCTCACGCAGCGCACATAGCGCCACGACCCGCCTTCCTCCCGCTCCCCGCCTCCCCCCTTCTGGCCCTTGGCCTCCCCGGGGCCCGCCCCCGCGCCGTCCTGCAGTCGCCCAATCTCCGCCATGTACCGGTCCCTTAGCGGGCCCTTCCCCGTGACGACGACGAGCACCTTCGGGAGCGCCCGCCCCTCGCGCTCCGCCGTCCGCGCGCGGCGTTCGTACGCCGCGAGCGCGTCCCTGAGCAGCCCAAAGTCCTCGTCGGGCGTCCAGGACGTGCTCGAGACGAGGAGCGCGGGGCGGTCCGGGCGCAGCGCGGGGAGCGGGAGGGGGCGCGGCGCGTCGACGGCGAGGGGCGCGGCGGACGTGGACGCGGGGGAGGCAGGGGTGAGCGTCGTGAGGAGCGTGGAGAGCGGCGGGGTGCGGGACGGGAGGAAGGGGCGGAGGGAGGGCGGGAGGAGCGGGGCGAGGCGCAGGAAGAGGTCGTGGGTCTCGCTGGGGGAGGCGCGGTGGAAGTGTGATGGAGGGCGGTCGTGCAGGACGGCTTTGTGGCCTCTGTGGAGGTGGTGTGAGCGTGAGTGGGATGGGGCGAGGAGAGGGGCCGTACTGGAGATCCCAGGCGGAGACGAGGTGGTCGCGCATCGCTTGTGTGACGAAGAGGTGCGCGTAGGCTGTGCGGCCGAAGTATGCCTCGAACCTGAACGCGAGTGTAAGTTTGTGTGATGGAGAGCGGCTGAGAACTGGACGCACGCCTTGGCGATGCGCACGAGCGGGTGGCGGCTGCCGAGTTTGAGCGCGAGGATGCTGTACCCGAGGTTGTGCCAGTCGATGATGACTTTGCTACCGCGGAGGCGCGAGACGAACCAGACGAGCGCAAGCGTGGGGATGCTTGGTGGATTCTTTCTTCATGGAGAGTGCTCAGCGTTGTGGGACGTGTGGAGAGAATATTACAAAAGCGGCAATAGCACAATCGGTCTCGTCAAGATGTCACAGAATGTTCAGAGACGATGGCGCGTATGTGTGGTATCGAAGTACAGCGCCATACCACTGTCTGCCGGATCATAGACGCACCTGCACGACGATGAACTCTGGTGGATGTGGTATGCGCACCAGCAGCGCATGCAAGATGCTAAACACCTGCTGAATCACTTTCCTCGGTGCCGCCACTATAAACGGGAGCCTTTCCAGATACTTTGGAGGCGTCGAGAGGTAGAGGAAGTGGACATGCGGGATGGACAGCAACGACGGGACCGGCCGTGAGCCTGTCCGCTCATGAGCACTCTGCGTCGCGCAGCCAAGCAGCGCCCTCACCAGGATACCCAATGAGATACGTCTCGAATCCCGCCGTCGCGAAGCTCTCGGCGTGGTACATCATGCGCGGGCTGCGGCCGACGTCGCCCAGGACGAGGATGGCGGCAGAACGGAGCGACGGCTGTGTGCGGGGATGCTTCACGAGCCGCCAGACGGCCCATACGAACAGAAAGGAGGCCAGCAGTTGCAGTAGTGTCCGTGAGAGGTCGTCCATGGCGGCGGTCGTTGCGACGAACGTCGAGCGCGCTATGAGTATTTAGTCGTCGTCGCTGCCGTCGGCGACGTCGACAGCTCGTCATGCGCGTCGCGTGTTGCATGCTTACATAATGCCAGCGCCAGTTAGTCATCTTGGCGGAGGGCTCCTCCTCGGAGCTCGTCAAATCAAGTTTCTGCAGTTACTATCACCATGGCCTCGTCCTCGACATCTCTGGCAGCGTCCTCGCTGCGTACCATCGCAAACTCGACGAGAGTATGCCTCAAAAGACGGCGGGTCTTGCCGTCGCCCTCGACTCGTGCGATATCCTCCTCCGTGTCGCGCTCCGCAAGTCTGCACCATGGCCTCACTCTTGCGACGGCGTCGATGACTCGGTCATCACAATCCCCATGTAGAGAACGACTCATGCAGTGTGAGCCTGAGTCCAAAGTTTGAATGTGCAACATACCGCTGATCTGCACGCAGACCGCTCCATGTTCATCCAGACAGAGACGACCCCGAACCAGGACTCGCTCAAGTTCATCCCAGGCGTCGCGGTGATGGAAGAGGGCAGCGCCGAGTTCCTCGATGCCAAATCTGCACTAAAGTCCCCACTCGCACTCCGCCTGCTCGGCGTCGAGGGCGTCACCACCGTCTTCTACGGGCCCGACTTTGTGACCGTCTCGAAGGACCCAGACACGCCGTGGGCCGTGATCAAGCCCGAGGTGTACTCGATCCTGATGGAGTTCTTCTCGTCCGGGCAGTCGCTCTTCAGGTCGGAGGAGGACCGCGAGGCGGCGGGCCCGCAGGACACGCGGATCCTCGACACGGACTCGGAGACGGTCGCGATGATCAAGGAGCTGCTCGACACGCGCGTGCGGCCCCCGATCCAGGAGGACGGCGGGGACATCGAGTACCGCGCGTTCACGGACGACGGCATCGTGCAGCTCAAGCTCAAGGGCAGCTGCCGCGGGTGCAGCTCGAGCACGGTCACGCTCAAGTCGGGTATCGAGCGCATGCTGATGCACTACATCCCCGAGGTCAAGGGCGTCGAGCAGGTGCTCGACCAGGAGGAGGCGATTGCGCTGGACGAGTTTGAGAAGCTCGAGCAGCGGCTGCACGGGAAGGAGAAGGACTCAAGGTCAGCGTCCCCCGGCACGGCGCCCCTGCTGCATAGCTGACGATTTCCCGGGCTAGCATGGCACAGTACATGTCCGTATAATGGTTGATGTTTTCCTGTAGACCCCGCATCTGTATTCTGCTGCATGTATCATACCTACACTATCTCACCGTCTGGTCCATGTGAGAATGGACACGACAGCGAGACGCTGCCGGATGTCGTGGACGCGCCAGGACACGACTGCAGTGTTCCCTCGCCTGTGCGATGTTTTCCGGCAATGTCTATTGCGGTGCATGTTCGAGCGGAGCCTGTGAGCGGATCTGATGGATATTTGAAAGGAGCAGATGGCCACAACCAGAGCTCGACGCGACGCGCTCGCTTCCGCGTCTTCACCTCCTCCCCTGCCCTCCGTCTAGACAGCCATCTTTCGTGCGTTCCCTGAGGTCCCGCCCGTCTTCCAAACGATATTTTCAGACTCGGGGACGACATTCTAGACGACTGCGGCACCAGACACACTCTGAAAAGTCTCCTCGCCTCGACTCGCAGGGCTTCATATTCACTCGGTCTCCGGGAGATTTCACTCGAACCTGCTTGCATACCCGAGAATCCAAGAGCTTTCATTCCGCTAGATACCTCTCGTCTGCCCACCATGTCCTCAGCACCGTCCGACCCGTCCTCCTCGCGCACCTTCGTCCTCGCCTCGCGCAGCTCGCAGCTCGCGCAGATCCAGACCAACATCGTCCGCGACGCCCTCGCTGCCGCCCACCCCTCCGTCCCGCTCGCTACCTCGTTCATGACCACCGGCGGCGACCACAACCAGTCGCAGGCGCTGTACCTGCTCGGCGGCAAGGCGCTCTGGACGAAGGAGCTCGAGGTCGCGCTGCGCGAGCGCGCCGTCGACATGCTCGTGCACAGCTACAAGGACGTCCCCACCGCCCTCCCGGACGGCTGCACGATCGCCGCCGTCCTCCCGCGCGAGGACCCCGTCGACTCGCTCGTCGTCCGCGCGGGCCTGCCGTACACCACCCTCGAGGAGATGCCGGAGGGGAGCGTGATCGGGACGAGCAGCGTGCGCCGCGTCGCGCAGCTGAAGCGGCGGTTCCCCAACCTGGTCTTCAAGGACGTCGTACGTGCCCTCCTCCCAGACTCCCCACCCGTGCTCACCTTCTCCTTCCCAGCGCGGTAACCTGTACGTACCCGCCATTTAAATGGACGCTGCACCGCTCATCGTGACACAGGAACACCCGGATGACGAAGCTCGACGCCCCGGACGGGCCCTACACCGCGCTCATCCTCGCCAAGGCCGGCATGGTGCGCCTCGGCTGGGGCGCGCGCATCACCGCGGACCTCGGGCCCCCGACGCTCCTCCACGCCGTCTCGCAGGGCGCGCTCGCGATCGAGATCCGCGCGGGCGACGCGGAGGCCGCCGCGCTGCTCGCCGCGGTCTCGCACTGGCCGAGCGAGTGGGCGTGCGCCGCGGAGCGCGCGTGCCTGCGCGTCCTCGAGGGCGGCTGCAGCGTGCCCGTCGGCGTGCACACCGCGTTCGCGGTGCGCTCGGACGGCGCGCCGGGCGGGCGGATGGACATCACGGGGTGTGTCACGGCGCTGGATGGGGCGCGGCATGTCGAGCATCGGATGGAGGAGGAGGTGCGCTCGCTCGAGGAGGCGGAGGCGCTCGGAGCGCGGCTGGCGCGTGTGCTGATTGAGACGGGCGCGAGGGAGATTCTGGATGAGATCACGAAGGACCGCGAGCGGAAGATTGAGCTCGCGCAGGAGGAGGAGGCTGCGGCTGCGGCGTAGTTGAGCGGCGATCAGTATGCTCTATTTAATTTCGTGTGATGGCTGACACTGCGTGTATAGAAGCAAGAGTGAATGTATACCTAGGCGTCGGGATTACTGTGACGAAGGCTTGGAGTGTAAAAGCAGATCTACTACAGCGAACACATGACATCTCCCCTCGTATTCCAGCGTGACTTCCGCTTTACATGCAACAGAGCCATCTCTTCTTTCCAGCTTCGTCTTCGGGTACCGCTGCGATGACCTTTGGTAGGAATCAGTTCAGTGAATGGACGTACGTGGCGTATGCCCTACCGTCCTCGCTCTGCCGAACGATACTTCCGCAAGGACCGAGTCGGGCACACCGACCTTGCCCGCCTCTGTTATCAAGGGGGTTGGTATATCCTCCAAGGATTCAGCCGTGCTCACAGAGAGGATCTCTGTGTGGGGCTCTGTGCCATCTGTGGATACAGAAGCACACCGACGAACATCGCTGGAAGGAAAAGCACCAGAGAGCCACAGACGTGACATCTTTTCAGGAGATAGGCTCTCTCCCTGAAAATGCAGGAGTTATCGGACTGTCACCGTCGCCAGCATCTGGGTGGAGAGTCATGAATGCCGTTACATCGGTCCGTTCCGTTGTGGGGAGTGGGCAAGCTGTCTCCGTTTCGTCATGGCCTGTTATTGACTCCGTCTTCTCTGCGATTGTCAAGGTAAGGTCGGGAATCGTGGGGATGGCTCCCAAGTCCAGCTCAGGGATCGCTAGTGATGACACTGACGGGTCCAACTGAGAGATTGCAAGGTCGGTCTCTGGCTCGAGTCCCATTTCCCGGGTTGAGATGACTTGGTGAAATACCGAGCCATCGGGGTTAGAGATGGCGATCTGCAGGGTAGTAGCTCCCATCGCCATCGTCTGGACCTCGCCCACGAGGGGTATCCTGACGACGCAAGCAATCTCCCAGGTCCATGTCTTCCATATGCGCACGGTGCCATCGAGCGCGATGCTCGCGATGTGCACGCCGTCTGAGGAGAATACGATGGACTGCACGTAGTGGGTGTGGCCTTCGAGAATCTGATCCGGCCGCTTATCTGAATGAAACATAGAGGATTTCCAGATGGTGACGTCGCGGCCTCGGGGAGTCGCTATAAGTGCTCCCATTGGAGACATCACGACCGCTCGGCTCAGCCCAGTCTTTACCCTGGGCGCACTCCCGTCTGTTGTCTTCATCGCCTACAGCCAGGTCCAGGACCTGGTGGAAAAGGTCCTCGTCTTTGAGCAGTCCTTTCAAGATCCAGATGGGCAACACCTCCCGTGCAGTAACATCCATGTTCCTAATAGAGAATGTACTGTGTAGCTTCAACAGCCTTTCATCTTGAGGAAGAGGACTCCTCCATGAGCTCCATCCGGGTTGTGGCTTCGCCATCCCAGATTATCATGAGCAGTCCATCAGCCCTTCCAAGACGCCCAATGCCGGACGCGTCTGTCACGTGACGAGAAGCAATTCAGGGCTCTATTGGCACGCCCGACTCGCTATGTACAGTACAGTCAATACTCTAGGACTTTCTCGGAAACTTCAGCTTGATGGCCAGCTTCTCTGTTGTCGCCTAAGGTCGTGGACGCACAGTACACGGCCGCGAAACGCCCGCCCTTCCAAGACGCCCAATGCCGGACGCGTCTGTCACGTGGCGAGAAGCAACTCAGGTGATGTCACAGACCTAATCGTTACGAACCGAACCGGACCCGGACACATGGAATTTCTATTTCCGAAACTTTCTGAGCAGGTCAGCGTCCAACTTTGACCGCCCCTATTGGACGACCCTTCTCTCCCGTATTGTCACAGCCTCATCTTGTACTTTCTCGACGAAGGCCGCCGATGTCCCTCGGGGCTGGGAAAATAGCGAAGAGTCACTAGAAGATTATGGGCCCTCGGGATATCACCCCGTCGCGATTGGGGATGTTCTGGGGTCCAAATATCGTGTCCTGAGCAAGTTGGGCTGGGGTATTTACTCTACAGTATGGCTTGTTCAACAGCAAAGGTATTCAACACGCTATTTTCTTATATACATAGTCCTAAATGCCTCATTTTCAGCGACGGCCCATTTTCGGCCCTCAAGTTGATGGCAGGTGTGCAGCCATAGATCACATTCTATTCCTGGTCTAATGACTGGGGTATATTCCATAGCCTATGTCACAGATCAGCCGGAGTTGCACGAGCTCGAGTATCTCCAACGCATGCGTGACCAATCACCCACTCATCCTGGCCACTCGCATGTCCTCCAGCTACTCGACCACTTTTATCATCAGGGCCCTAACGGCAAGCATCTCTGTCTCGTCACGGAACCCTTAGCGCAAGATTTGTATTCATTCTCGATGCGCTGGAAAGGCTCACGTCTACCGGTCAATCTCATCAAACGTATCACCCGCCAGGTCATACTAGGCCTGCAATATCTGCACGAAGAGTGCAATATCATACATACCGGTCTGTATAGCTTATAAATTCTTCGATGCTTTATCTCACGATGTACTTGTCTCACTTGTAGCCTGCTAACATCATGATGGCGGTGAATAACGACGTGTTCGCAACCGCGGCGTCTTTTCCGACCGAGACTTCGATCGGAAATAGTCCTGACGGTCGCCAGATCACCCGAGTGCGTTCACAAGCGATACCATACCCCTTGCCACAAGGCGACTTGAATTCCAGTGCCGCGTGGAAAGACGTGCGGGTCAAGTTAGCCGATGTGGGCGTCTGTGCGTCTCAGGAGTAATAGGATCATTTTGTCGCAACTGATCACCCCTGTGAAGCTTGTTGGGCAGATAAGGTTGACGAGCACTTCACGGACATGATTCAGACCCCCGCCCTGCGTGCGCCAGAGGTGTGCATCGGTGCCGGATGGGGTAAGCCCGCGGATATCTGGAGTTTAGGTTGCACGGTAGGCTTCAATGAATTCAAGTGGCACTGGACCTCATAATTACGTACAGATCTATGAGC
The DNA here is from genome assembly GCA_001687445.1 of Obba rivulosa. NCBI lineage: Eukaryota > Fungi > Basidiomycota > Agaricomycetes > Polyporales > Gelatoporiaceae > Obba > Obba rivulosa. The sequence goes on from KV722574.1 coordinate 41,957, forward strand.
TGTATGCGGGTACTCCTCTCATGCGTCGGGATATCCAGGATGAATCGGTTCCATTCATACACACCCTTCTCTTTGGTGACTATCCGCCTGACCTCATCAAGCGAGGCAAGCACAGAGACGTCTTCTTCAACGATGATGGTGGGTCTAGCATTGCGTCCTACCAACATGTTGAATTGTCTCACCGACTGCGATCTCGGACTAGGTTCGTTGAAGATTGAGCTGCCTCAACGAATCAGCATTGATGCAAAGATTCGAAAACGAGGTGCCCCGGACGCAGATAGGTTCATCGACTTCCTAAAACTCATGCTTACGTTGGATCCTGAAAAACGGGCGTCGTGTGAAGACTTGCTCGCACATGAATGGCTCAACGAGTGCGCTTTTCAATCTTCTATGAGCTTGACTAATGTTGACTCATTCTCACTGCCTTAGCATTGACTAGCAGGGGTCTGCAATCGCAAGGTGATCAAAAAAGCTGTAGCTGAACGTAGATGTACATCGTAGTTCTCCAGGGAGATTTCGACCGCCTAACGCCATCGAAAGCACATTCGCTCATTGTACTCGTCTGCACGTCGTTATATTATCGAGCCGCCTCAGTTCTACGGATACATCCGTAGAGCTAATCAGCCATGGCGGATACGTCCGCCATGGCTGATTAGCCTTCCAAATCCGGACAGGTGCGGGATGTATCCGCAAACCGTACCATGTATCCGTGCGGATGCATCGCACATGTCGATGCATCCGCACGGATACATCCGAACGTGAGTCGTACACTCGCAGACTGCACGATGTATCTGCACAGATGCATCGCAGTTAGGGATGCATCCGCGCGTCGATGCATCCTCACACACGTCGATGTATCCGCCCGGAGAAAAATAGTGTACACCCCGAGATTCGAACCACTCACCTTAT
>KV722575.1:0-42861 GCA_001687445.1 Obba rivulosa
GATGAGCTGCTGATGGTGAGAGCGATAGTTGAAGTGAGGAAGAATGAGCTCTTGCACCAGCTAAATACTCGGTGAAGATGCGGCTGATCATCCGTTAGGTTACAGTCCGACCAGCTTGTCATCCTCGATCGGTTGGCCAAGATCGCTGCTCCCTTCACCATTTTGGAGTTCAATAGAACTTCGACGAGCGTGTTATCGTTGTAGAGATGTATTCAGTGCACGTAGAGCGAGACAAGTATACTCCGCTGGCAGATAGAACCGTTCAAACTTCAAATGCGTCAAGACGCGTCTTGACGATCACGTGGATACCGCGCTCTATTCCCACATTAAGCGCCTGACGCGTGGACGTGTCTGAGACAATAATATTGCACTTGCTACTCGACCCACTCCCACCACCCCCTACCGTATACTGTACTGCCTCGAGTTCCAAAATGACGTCGGTCCACAATGACCAAATACGCAAGTTGTGCTAGCTACAGGAGGCCGAGAAATTACACCACTCAGTGGCCGCTCAGCCGCATTCAGCCGGATAGCTGGATTACGACGGTTTCCACTCAGAAATCGTTGATTCACAACCGAGAAAAACAATATAGTTGTGAGGCGAAATGATTCCATATTCTACTATTTGACATATCCACCGTGTCTCAAACTGCAGCTAACTCGTAAGTATTTACTGAAGGGAATCCTTCACCGCGTATACCTTCTTCACCGCATCCTTAGCCAGCAGCTTGTTGTGCCATCTAGAAGAACGCATCGTGAGTGTGAATATTTTAAGTGATTTCGCCGATGACCTACTTGGCCACGGATGGGAAGTCCTTCTCAAAGTTGAAGCCTTCGTACCCCGCGACCAGACGGGTCACCGCAGTTTGGTTCCAGCTGTTGGCAAAGAGACATGGTCAGGGCCCGAAAAGCCACATTAAACCCTCTGTTCACTCACGGGATGAAGGAGATATCAGCAACAGTGTACTTATCACCTACAAGCCACTCGCGCTGCGAGAGAACGGTCTCGAGTACCCCGAAGACGCGCAGGATCTCCTTCTGGTATCTCTCGATGGCGCTAGGCAGCTTCTCAGAATGGTAGAAAGTGAACCAGGCCACCTGGCCGAAGTATGGGCTAAGCGCGTACAGTCAGCCCAGTGTCCATTATAAATCATGGTATAATCCCTCACCCTTGGCCAGAGGCTTGGAAGAACAGCCACTGGAGCTGTTCAATGCGCTCCTCGAAACCTTCTGCCGAGATCTTGTGCTCGGTGTCATACTTCTCGACCAGGTACACAATGATCGCGCCCGACTCCCTACGAGGGTCCTCAAATTAGCCTTTACACGTCAGTCGACGCCCTTCCCATGCGCACCAAATTGTGAAGTCGTTGTTCTTATGGTCGATCAAGGTGGGAATACGCCCGTTCGGGTTGTACTTCGTGTGCTCGGGCGCCTTCTGCTCGCCCTTCTGGAAGTCGAGGTAGACGGTCTCATAGGTGAGACCAAGCTCCTCCAAAACAAACGCGACTTTCCTGAAGCGAATGTCAGAATGTATGCTTTCAAGGATGTCACAGGTGGACGCATTACCATCCGTTAGGACCACCCTTGTGGGAGAAGAGTGTAAACTGCTTTCCGTGAGACATGTCGGACAAAGATAATGATGTGCGGTAGGGTTGCGAGTGCTTGAGAACGCTGCAGAATGTGAGACGACTGCAGAACTGGCCTCCAGCTCCAACAATCCTTTTATATCTCATCGGTTGCTAGCTGGCGGCGTATGCGATCCTCCATCATTGTGCTTACTCATACCGATGTGTCCTGCTTCCACAGCAGCCATAGCATTCGAGAAACTTCATGACAATCACCAGACCGCCTCTTTCACTTGCGACGAGATGTGGGAGCGTTCATGCCGTCGGCTACTAGGAGGATGGGTCAGCAAACTCGCTGCGGCGCTGACCAACCCGGCCAAACCAGGCCCAACGCCACAGGGAGCAGAGAGTAATATAGTGTCTCAGGGCCCGAACGGATGTCAAAGGCTCCGTGAGCCTCGAGCGGCGAGGTACATCCGCGGCTCATGTTCGTATGACAATGACGGCCAGCATGAATAAGAGGTTTTAGGTAACATATCATGCCGCGTTGAGGTGTTTTCTGTTGGTCGGCACAAGTCAAAACTCGAGGCGTCTCAATATTCAGTAGTCAGCAAGACATTCCATTCGCAGTCGCATTTGCAGCAGCTTGATTGTCCAGATTCGCAAGAGAAAAATGAAACCTAGTATAGAGAGGCGCGCGGCATGGCGTCTCGTATGTAGCGTGCGGGATTATCCGCGATTGGCGATACGTATGCAGAGAAGGAACCCGGGGCCAGCCGCTGCCAGCCGCCACAGCCTCCCATCGACGCGCAGCTCGAAGCAGTCTGCGTCTAAGTATGACTCGACAGACAGCAGAGTGCGACAATTTCACCAAGAAGCATGATAGAGCAGCTCGGTCTGAGACCACAAGTTTTATACGGCATTCATCAGCATGGTTCGAGAGACCATTAGTAATTACAGATGTAGATTCATAATTCATCTATGGAATAATCCGAGGAAAGATACAGAGATATATCATGAGAATGCAGCTGAGGGGTGAATGTATAGTCCATGATGCGGATCCACGATGATGAGATAGAAGGAACTCAATGACGCCGGTGCTCTTCGAGCAATTTGTGCGATTGCTCCACATACTTCTCCGCCTCTTCTCGTTCAAAGCTGCGATGGACCAGTCAGCACGGTGCCGAGGGCGGGCAACAGACGCAGAGAAACGTACCCTAGCTTCTGGCCCTTCACGTCCATGCCGGGCTCCCGAAGAGCGAACGGGTTCACGTCGGTCTTGTAGTTGAGGTTGGCCAGACTGTGGTTGACGAAGCGGTGCGTGCTCTCGTCGCTCCGTACAGCGTACATCACATCAAGCAGCTTCGCATCCGGGTCGAGGCGCCAGTAGTCTTTGGCGATTGCTGGCGCCGGAGCATTCGTCCTGTAGACGATTAGTCAACCATCTCGCAGAAGAGTGTGGACTGCTGAAACGTACCACTCGGGGATCCGACCCGCTTCGATTTCCTCAATACACCGAGTACTGCGGACAGTCAGCGCGTGCGTTTATGATGTGGAAGAGACTCACTAGGTGACCACAGCTTCCTCCTCCAGATGCGCGACAAATCTATGGCTAGTTTTCGGAGACAAGATGTAACTGAGGACTAGTGGTAACGTCAGCCATGCATCTATCTCATACGAGCTTGATTATCAAGACGTACAGAATGCATTATAGAATACACCTTGTGCTCCGAGAACCATGGCACGGAACCAGATAGATGGTTTGCGCAAGGTCATGAACGTCCTGCACAACGAACAAGACATGAGTAATTCTTACCGCTGGATACATGTTAACTTACATCAGATGCATGCGCTCATTCTCAGCTTCTTCCAACAGGGTGTGGATCCAGCCACCATCTCTCCGCTATAGGATGGTCAGTCAACCCGTCGATGCATCAGTGGGAAGAAACACACCATCAAGCGGAGGCTCCTTAGGTGACGCAGCACAGCCGCGACCATGCCCGGTACACCCGCGATACTTTCGAGGAACAGAATACGCTGGCACCGGTGTAAGTCCGACTTCCTCCGTGAGTTGGACGACCCTGCATACCCTGAGCCACTGACGTTCGTCCATGACATACCCCTTCTCTCTGAGCTCCTGCACCGACATATTCGAGCCCGGTGGGACAGGCTTGTATTTGTAGCCGGAAGCTATGTCAAAGCCCCATCTAGCACCGCGTCAGACCAATTGGCAACTGTTACATTCCGGCTCCGACGTACCGTAACAAGCGCACAAAGGTCACAGCGACCTTGTCGGAGAAGGTCTTCGCGTCCCGATGCATGATCTTATAATGTCCGTCCGTCAATGGCATGGCACTATACTATGGCACCCGTCGCTTACCTGCACTGAGCGCAGCTCCTCAGGCGAGTAAACAGGATGGAAGAGGACCCAGTCCCCCTTAACGACCGTAGGGGCAATAGCCTCAGTCACATCCGTCGCCAGTAACTGGCCCTCCGGCATCTTGTCCCCTGGTAAATTGGCATGTTACTTTCAAGAAGTCCAGTGCATGAAATGTACTCACTCTTGTGGTGCCCCTCCACACCAGTAGACGCTGTTTGATCCGGAGCTTTGTTGGTGAGTTCGCTGTTCCTGCGAGTTAGGCCCCACATGAAGGTCCGGCGAGTGGACATTGCAGCAAGGCATGGCTGCACCAGGCCATGGCGAGCAGGAATAGAGCAAGTAATAGAGGTTCTGAGCATTGCGAGACGCTGGATTGGCTGAATGAAGCGCCGCTGTGCTCGCTATATAACCCTGTCGAAAACCATGTCCGTCCGGTCCCGAGGCGACCCGAGGTGCACCGACAAGAGCTGTGATTGGGGACGGGCCTCCGGGGCGGTACAGTTTGAGTCACCCTATTGCCAGCGTTCGAAACGAATCGAAAGATGGAGGTGAGCGCCGTTATGAAGCCCCGCAATGGTCGATGAGCTACGGTTATAGCGGCCATCCGCGAAGTGTTCCCTACAATGCCGATGAGTGCCGAACCAATCAAAGCGCGTCTAACTGGGCGTTCAAGCGTACCGACTTCCAGAAATAGTAATACAGCCATCATGCTGGAGTGACACGGCAAGAAAGCATTTCCATCGCTCCTGAATTCCACGACATTCACGCAACGCTGATAAAGTGATGACATCACCGCGAATTTGGATATATGCTCCTACTGTAAGTCAGATATTAGACCGATCAGCCATCGTAGGTTTGATTGTGTGAAAGCCATGCAAAAGCCACCAGAAATGAGTATGTATGGTAGCCTGAATCCAATTCCACCCGTGTCGACCGGAGCCTCTCTGCCGTGCAGCGATGACACAGGACGTCATCGTTATGGATCGCTTCGGACCGGCCATGACAACATGCAACTACCGGGACGAGCCCTGAATAGCGCCATAGACCTAATGCCGAGGCCCAACCATCCGGATTCGAAGCGATAGACGGTCTCGCAAGCTCTCCGTGTGTCTCCGAGTCCGGCTCATGTGCGGAACACTTACACCGATACGTGGGTGTCCGAACGCTGGTGGTCGGAGCTGCCAATAGGTTTTATGAAGGCCGTGAAGTCTCCTGCGAGCGCTGCTCCGACTTGACGCCCGCCAATTCACGCTCCGCGGGGGATAGTGAAAAGAACGCGGCCTTTTGTGCGCCTAGCCATCGTCTTGCCTGCAGCAGAAGTGCTATGGGTGAGCCGGGAGACGAAAAGTGTGTGTGAGGGCACGTACCGGCGAGAAGACGTGTTCGCGCTCGCCAAAATCAGCGACAAAGACCATGTATGCCACAGAGGCTGCGGCACCGGTTAGTAGAGCAGCCCTGAGGCGGCGGGGCCGAGAGCGTACCGGGAATAATGAAAAAGGTGGAGATCCTGCTGGCGGTGAAGAACCATCGGGGACGCGGGTCGTTGCGTGTCTCGCCCTGAGGGCTGGCGTCTTTGGTCGAGTAAGGCCGGTGGACTGGCGAGGATCGCGGGAGACGATGGGCGCGGCAGGCTGGGAGCACGCGGGAAGCCATGGACGGAGGACGTCGCAGCGATGCGTGGTGGGCGGAGGCGAGGCTGGTGGCCGTGGGCGTGTGCGCGGAAGGCTGTCGCTGGGTCCGGCAGCGGAGTGGGTGAGCGAGTAACAGCCTGGCCGACGGCACCGGGGTGGAAATCTTGGGACGGCGCTCCGTTTGTAGCGGGCAAATATCATGTAGATCACGGCCTCGGTGACACCCGCGGCCTACCCTCTCTCGCTTTCTCAGCCCGCTCGTCGAGCTGGCCGTCCTCGACGACGACATGCTCTCCATCGGATGCGTGCCCCAGCACATCGCCTCGGCACCCGACGCCCCCGACGACTCTCGCCCGCTTAAGCGGCCCAGACAGGCCAAGGAACTTGACGACGGCCTCCGTCCGTATGCGCTGCCTCCTGTTGCGGGGCCTTCTGGCGCCAGCGTCGACAACGACACGTCCGGGGATGGAGCGTTCAAGAGAAACAGGAAACGTCCCTTGTCTTGCGGCGAGTGCCGTCGGTGAGTCGCATGCCTCGGATTTGTCTCAGTAGCGTCCTCATTCGTCGTTGAATTCACAGCCTCAAGCTGAAGGTACCGAGTTCTTCAACGGTCACGCGCTCATGCTCATTTCCTGTGGCGCTTTGCTAGTGCGACCGTGTATTCCCTTGCCAGTCATGTTGCAAGAGAGGATGTGCAGAGATCTGCCCGGAGGGTGCCCTGACTGGTGGCAAGGGTAGCAGGCATGTCTCGTCACCATCGTCCCTGCGTGCTAGCCGACCTGATGAAATTCCAGATTCATCCTGGCGAACACTGAACAGCTACATGACAAGATCAAGGTCATGAGCGAACGGATACGCCAGCTAGAGGATGCACTGCTGTCCCTCCACCAACATCACTCAAACGAGCCACACCCTTTACTGACACAAGAGCTGTTACTCATCAAGAAATCCCCCGAGCTTTTTGGCGTGGACCGCAATGGGATGGCTACTACCGCATACCAGGACTATCCTCGCCAAGAGGACGCCCACACTCCGCCCCCCAAGGCTTATCCAGACGAGGCAAGTCATTCTATCTGACATGCGGTGTAGGCATTGCAGCTGACTTTGGTACAAATCAGCACCATCCTTTGGCTGCTACGAGCGTAGCCTACCCCCAGGATCTGCCGGAAGACCTGACCAAGATCAGCCGCAACTTCCCTGCTGTGGCTACGATGTCTCCAGACATAGATCCCAATCTACGACAACGCGTCCGTGACATGTTACCTTCTCGAGAGGAGGCTACCCGTCTCTGCGAGCAGGCGCGGGTGAACGCGTTTTGGCTGTGCGTTCCTCGTCACATACCTGCTATTGCTGTGTCTTATGCCTCGGCCCTAGGTACAATCCCGATGCGAGCGAGAGCTTCCTTCCGAATCTCATCCACAGCATCTACACCCAGCCACTGATAGCCCTCCTTCCTCACCGGCTGAGTCTGTTCTGTATGCTGCTCGCCATCGGAAGCGCCGTCGACCTCAGGCAGGAAAACCATCAACGGCAATCCGAGAAATACCACCAGCTAGCCCGGATTGCACTCTGTGAGACCCCTATCATAGACGAGCCGAGTTTCGATGGCATTCACTCAGTGGTGAGTGCCATTTGCCGATCGGGGTTTAATATTACCTCATGTGATTCGACAGTTTCACATGGTCTGGCATCTTCTTATGTTCTCGGAATACAAGAAGGCAATTGAGCACGCTTGGGGCATTATGGTTGGTCATAGTTCTTACGAATGCCCCAGCACTTGCTAATTCTCCACTTCAGGGTCTTCTGGCAAAGCTAGCACAGTGTGTAAGTACGTCAACACTCCGTGCGTTTCTTTCGCTGATGGAATGGGTTTCAGCTAGGCCTTCGTGAGTCAATTCTCCCTCAGCGTATATGTCAGAGCTTACTTGGTACTAGATCGTGATGTGGTCAGGTTAAAGGTCATTCCCGAGGAACTCGACAAACGCAGAGCTCTGCTGTGGAACATCATTGAAGTCGACATCCGTCTTGTACGTGAAATGACGATGACCGGCTTCGGCGGAAAATCTGACAATGCCGTCACAGGCGTTAATGCTCAGGCGTCCGCCTTCCTTCTCCATCCAACACGTCGATGCGAAGCCCGTCTTCTCTATCCCCGACGGAGGAATGTCCCCGGGCGGACTTGGTACTACTTGTACGTCGGATGCCTATTACCTCTCCACGCCCCTAGTTCACCCGCTCGATGTGCTGCAGACCATGCGTGGATAAACACATTCCTGGTTCGTCTAATGGAGCCAGTGCTCGAGACGGTGATTTCCACACAGCTGCCGAACTACTCCGACGTTCTCGGTCTTGATGGGAAAATCCGCGACTTCGAAGTTCCGCTACACCTCCGCATGATAGATAACGATGGGTTGGCGCCGAAACACCCGCTCGGCATGCAGCAGGGAATGGTCTTGTGCTCTCGTGAGACAGGTAATTTATGCGTTTCTTCTCGTACGCCACAAGGCTTGAGAACCTGTGAACTGACATATTATGTGTCATGCAGCCATCCTGCATCTTCATCGGAATTACTTCTCGCAGGCGCTCAGCGTGTCCGAGGGTTTCACGGTCAAGCATCAGTTCGCGCCCTCGGTCTTGGCAACGTTCAGCAGTTCGTGCAACCTGATGTGGGCTGTAACAACGTGCTACCGGTGGGAACCTGAGCTCACGACGCGCATTTTGATGCTATGGGCGAATTGCTTCTCGGCTGCGGTGAGCGCTCATGAAATGAAATGTGCCCTTACCCAGAGAATATTCATGGAGCCGTGTGATTTAGGTTGCATTGTGCTTGCTCGTGTCTCGAGCACCGTCATGCCCGCTTTCTGTTCATGCACTCGTGGAACTCGACCGGGTCGTGAAGTTGTTTGCTGAAGTCCGCCACCGCTGTTCAATTGTGGCCAAGGCCTATGTAGGTTATGCAATTTCTTCGGTCCCTCGCCGTACTGAAGGCACTCCTCCGCAGCCCGTGCTTGAGAAGCTCGTGACTAAGTCTCACCATGTCTACATGAATTGGCGCAGCGGGTCACAGCAAGATTGTGACGAGAACGATGAGATTTGCGTCATCGCGCGGCGGACGGGTATCATCATGAGCCCGAGCCGGATGAACAGGGCCGTCGACGCCGAGTCCACCGCCTTCGAGCACGCACATCCGTCGCTGCTCAAATGCCTGGAGCAAGCGGCCTCGGAGTCGGCGTGCATGTCGGACCCTTTCGCGCCCATGCGCGGCCCGCTCAGATCTCTGTTGTCGTCGGGCATGTCCCGCTCTTACAACACCTCGGCGGAGCGCACGATGCAGCAGCGCGGACCTGACATCCCGGGGGACTACGGTTATGGCCCTGCCCAGCCTGCTGTGCAGTCTGATCAGGACTTCAGCGGCGTGAGTAGTGCATTTTTGGACAGTAGCTGGATGACGTGGTTCTAGAGTGGGTCTTTTCTTGGGTTGTCTTATATATTTGTTATATGTTCTCGCCCTGCTTCCGTAGTCTGTACTAGTTATTTGTAGCCAGTAGCGGTCGTGTACTGATCGAATAAACGCAGTCAGCACGTCCACCTCGCGTCCCTAGGGACCCGGTCATTGAATGAAACGCAGCGTGTCGGATTTGGCGAGGGAAATTCCCGGAAGAGAGAAGAAAATCTCGTTGCAATGACGAACGCCACCATCAAGCCTTGAGAATTCCCATCTAAGTACAGATGAGCTCAAAATTCATGAAGCTAGTCGCTCGATCGTCCATTGCGGCGTATCGTCTGGGGAGCCTGGTACGCGCAGGTATCGTATGCGGTCGTGAAGGCGTGAAGGCTTGCCCAGCCAGAACTCGACCTCGCTGCGGAGCGGAGCGTGAGCTGCTGCGGACGGACTGATATGATGAGACGCGCACTCCGGGACCACCCTCCAGCCACCCCAGAATTCCGGCAGAGGGACATCAACGTCGTGCTCGGTGCCTGGCACCTTGAAGCGTTCCTTGAGCTCGTCATAACGCGCCTGGACCTCGCCTTCCGCGACGACAGAGCTCTGCCGGCTCGCCCACGCGCTCAGCTGGCTGCCCGCGGGGCGGCCGTGGAAGTACTCCTCGCTCTCCTCCCGGCTGACCCGCTCCACCCGCCCGACGACCCGCACCTGCTTGTGCACCTCCCGCCAGTAGAACGCGAGGGCCGCGTGTGGGTTCGCGCGCAGCTCCTGCGACTTGCGCGACGTGTAGTTCGTGTAGAACACGAAGCCCCGCGCGTCGAGCTGCTTGAAGAGCACGAAGCGCGAGGAGGGAATCCCTGAGGGGGTCGCGGTCGACAAGGACATCGCCTCGGGCTCACTTACGACCCCCTGCACCTGCGTGAACCATGTGCAAAACTGGTCGAGCGGCGATGGGGCGACTGTTGAGGGAGAGAGTGACTCGGGCGCGTCGTACTGATTATGCGCGGTTACTTGTAGTTTATCTGGAGTCGGCTGAGCAATTGGGTAATCCATGGAGAAGAATCGTGGTATGATGGAGAAACCGTGGTATCGAACGCGTGGGCGTGAAGACAGACGATGAACAAGGCTGAAGGCCCTCAACATGCTGCAGATTACCGGTAGCGCCTCATGTCATTTGGCGTCGAGCTCTAGGTCTGCTCTGGTCCCACTTTCGAGATCGAGTTTACTGCGGATGCTCCACCACCAATGCCAAAGATCTCGGTGGACTGCCTGTCCAGCGTGCTTTTCAAGTTTCTCCGGGGCAGATTTTCAAGGGTGAAGTTCTTTCTTTCTCCAGTGCGCTGCGGCGCGATAACAGATCGCGCGGCATACTTATCAGGCAGAATCTTATCTTATCTGATTATTCGGGAGCATGCCTCAATCACTCAGCCACTAGTGGTCCACAAGCGGGCCACTGACATGCACAGACGAATACTTGAAGATACTTGACCCCAAACTTCTCCGAGCAGCCGTGGAGAGCCGCACACTTGTGTCATTCAGCCGGAAGCGAGTGCTTGCCCTTATATAGTAATATAAAGTCGGCAGCATTTAAAACAGATTTCGGGAGGTGCACCAGAGCTTCGACACTAATTGCTCGTGCTCGTGCTCGCGGTGGTGCGAAGAACACTTCGAGCACGCATGTCCTCAGTCGATTCGCAGCTAACGATTTGCCATGGCGATGACGAAGTCCACATGCGCTCACATCGACTCTCGCGCCACGGGAGCATTTGCGAACCGAGGGGCGAAAGCAGTTCGGATGCTGTCGGTAGATTTTCTTTCTAGTTCATATACAGGAGGAGTGCGAGAAGCTGTATTGCACCGAGACAGACAGCGATGAGAAACAATGATATAAACTGCTCCGGTAATGGTGGCAGGCGTTGGTTTCGTTGGGAATTCGCGCCCAAAAATCGCCACGATGCCAGCGGTCTTTTTTTATCAGGAAGGTTGGCCAAAGAAGGGAAAGGCTGGTAGAAGCGCAAGTCCAAGAACCAAAGATCGACCTCAAACGCAACCAAGCCAATGGCTGATGTAGAGAGCCGAGTGGTGCTCACCAATCACGACGCGTCGCCCATCGCGGAGCGCAGCTGACCATCGCTCAGACTCCTCGGGTGCAAGAAAAGATTATGCAGGAAGGCCTGCGAGCGCGGAGTGTCGCTGCGATTGGTATCCTGAAGTGCAGTCGTATTTTTGAGGCGTATAAGAATAGTCAGCAAAGGGGTGAAGAGGGCCTGAATGTGTTGGGCGGGCCGCTGGAGGCCGCTAGCTGCCACTGGCGGGCGTCGGTCAGGGACGACAGGGCCGCCGTTGATCGGCCGAATGACAGCGACGACCACCGTCGATAAGCCCTCGTCGTCCCGATAGGATGATTCATCCAACGAGCTGAACACTGGCGGGGAGAGCTGCAGCGGGTGCGCGCTGCGAGTTGCGTCGCTGTGGGCGGTGTTCGCGCGAGAAGAGAAGCGGTGCGGCTGTACATGCTGCAGAAAGATGCACGCACGGCGTCGGATTCGCTCGCGTTCGGTGTCTGAAGACCGCATCAGGTTCTAGAGCAAGAAAGGGTGGACGGTTCACGCAGAGGAGAAACGGTTATCGAGATATCGCCATGTGTCGGAGACGAGTGCTAAGCGCCCCGGATGCGTCGCGCTGCATGCCGAATATATGCCTGATTCAGTCCCTCTCCGTCTCGTTTTGCACTCTCTGGCTCTGTTTTTTTTGTCCCGTCCTCATCCTTCTATATCACCCACCTTGCTTTATACCGTGTCTATTAGCTGCTAACATGTATCCAATCTCTGACCTGACCGCGTACTGTCGAAGAACTTCCGGAGATGTCCCCCCGAAGCTCGTGGTACGTGGCTGTTCCGCTCGCCCGACATACGAAGGCTGGATAATGTATCGCAGGGAGCTTCAACGACTGTAGTGGGGTCAAAGATGTATCTTTATGTGAGAGAGCCCAATATATTGAATGACGTTGCACGCTCATCCAAAGCTAGGGAGGCCGATTGGTCTCGGAACGTAGAATGGTCTCCGACATCTACATGTTCGACTTGGAAACCTTTGTGTGGGAGAAAATAGTGCTGTCTCCTGAAGATGAGGTGCCTCAGGCGCGTTATTTCCACAGCGCTGATGCTTGTGAGTCTCCACATATGCTGCTGGCCGGATTATGGAGCTGAGAGGCGGATTAGGGAACAATCATCTTGTCGTCTTCGGAGGAATGTCAATCAGACCCCATTCCGACAACCCGGAGGATCTCTGCGTTCTCAATGATGTCCGGTTATTTGACCTCACGGCGAAGCGGTGGCTACCCTTCCCCTCTAATTCCGCGGAAGCAGCCTCTCCGAATTCGCTCACACCGAACGCCCGCTACGCTCATCTGTCGTCTGTAACCGCAAATCGTCTCTTCATCATCGGCGGACAAGATCTGAACAACGTCTGGCTGGATGATATCTACATCTACGACCTCTCGTCCAAGGCATGGGTCTCGCGACGAGACTACCCGAGACACTGTGGAACATACCGGAGTGTTGCTGTCACCTCAGAAATGCGGGTCCGTATTCCTCAGGATGACATGCGCGGAAACCCAACGTCGAGTTTGAAGCTCGGACAGCCGGGTACACGATTCAAAGTAGACAAGGTCGCCCCCGCCAGTGCCCCCGTCACGCAGTCTGAATCGCTGATACATCTTCCTTACTCTGCCGTCCCGACCGAGGAATACCCTTGCGATATATACCTCTTCAGCAATTACAACGTGCGTGTCTCAATTTTGTGAAATCCGGCGCTAGCTGAAACGTGAAAATAGTTTACTGATGTACAGCGCGAGCTGGAAGTATTCACACCACTACCCAACAACGATTTCACCGTTACCGATCGGTCTAATTCTATGACTGGCACGTCGTTCCCTCCTGGCTTGCGGTTCCCAACTGGCGCAATCCTTGGCACCTACTTCATTGTGGCTGGAACATACATCTCGCAGACCTACCAGTCGTTCTCTATTTGGGCGCTGGACCTGATAAACATGACCTGGTCTCGGATCGACCCTGGAAGCGCCCTTGGCAAGGGATCCTGGTTCCGCGGCTGCCTGCAGCCATCCGCGAACCGTTTCCTGGTCTTCGGCAACCGCCATGGCAGCCTGGTTGAGGACTACAACCGGCGCCTCCTCAGCTGGGACCACGTCGTCTGCATCGACCTCGAGGCGTTCGGAATCTACCAGCCGCCCCGACTCGTACTCGACACCCAGATGCAGGAGCTGGGGCTCGCCGCGCTGGAGGAGGGCCTCCTCTCCGACTTCGAAATTGTTTGTGATGACGGCCGCAAGGTTAAGTGCTCCAGGAAGCTGCTGGAGGACCGGTGGCCGTGGTTCAAGGAGCAGCGCAGGCTGTTCGTGCAGGCCGCCACGCGGGCCATCGAAACGATGCCCGCGATGTCGCAGCACGTTCCCCTCGCAGAGCTCCCTAGTCCGAGTGAGCAGGAGCCCCGTTCCGATCCTCGTCTGACACCGCGCGCATTCCACCTGTCAGAGTCGTTCCCTGTGACTCTGGCGTTCGTGCAGTACTTCTATTCGATGGGTCTTATCACACCCCTACAACATGCGCCCGCTGTGCTGAGCCAGCTCCTACTCCTCTCCAGTACCTACGAACTTGACCACCTCCGGATTCTCGTGAAGCATGCCATGCACCGGGCATTAAGCTACGCGACGTCTGTTGGTATCTACGGTGTCTCCACACTGTGCAGCTGCCGAAGCCTTCAGATCAGGTATGTTCATATGTACTCTCGTTCAAATGTGTCCTGACGTTCTGTTGACTTTAGGGCTCTTCGCGTAGTGATGGTATGCCTCCCGTGATGGTACAGCGCCGTGGTTGCTGACCTATTTGTGCAGGCATATAGCCAGAGACGTCCTGGCGGAGGGCGATCGAGGGCGGACAGGGACGGTTCTTCCGGTAGTCGTGGCACCGACGCCGGCGGCGGCCCAGGTTCACATCCAGGGAACGGGAGGTCGTCAGATGCGCCCGCTGCAGCGCGACCGCGGGGCATGTCGGACGCCTCCTACCTCCGGGGACCCGACTCCGGCGCCTCCAGTCCAGGTGGTCGCGGCTATACCAACGCAAACGGCGTCAAGACGATGAGATTCAGCATGGGCAACTCGGTTCCGATGACGCAAGCCGCTCAGTTGATCCGTGCGTCCTCAGAATCGGCTTCTGTGGCGCATCAGTCGGATCTGCACATCCAGCTCGAGGGGCTGTCAGTGCACGATTCTATGAGTAAGCAAGTTTTCTTTCGTGGCCCGTATCGTCTTCCAATACCTCTACTGCAGGCGCCTCCACCTCGCTGCCGCCCATGAAGCCTCCGCCGACCCAGCGGGCGCCTTCCCCTGGAATGCACCTGTCCGCTTTCCCGGAACCGCCTGCAGCAACTCTCGCCTTCCGCAGGCAACAAGCTGTCTCACATGACCGAGCTGTTAGCATCGTCTCTATGAACACCGACAGCGAGCTGTGCGCAATTGCCGAGTTGATGTCGTCAAGCGCTGAGAACGGCGAGGAGCCAGGAGAACCGGAGCTCGCAGATCCCTTCGAGAAGTTCCCCCTCCCGACTCCTGAGGAGGTCGCTGCTCTCTTCGATGACTCTGCAGCCTCAGTCGAGGAGGACCCACGCGCCAACAGACATTCCACTTCATCCTCGCGTCCGTCGTCCGCGAAGCACACCAGTCTCAGCGGATCTGTCTATGCGGATTCTGAGGGAGGTCATAGCTCGGCTGGCTACGGCGAGTCTGCATTGCTCTCGCCCTTGTCGGCTGCATTCCCAGCATACCACCTTCCGAGATCCGCGATGCTGCGCAATCGAGACAGTGACACTCCATCCTTGTCATCTTCCATCTCAGTTTTGTCAACGCCGAGTCTCAGTCGTCCATCATCTATACAGCAACTGCCATATGCCTCTCCTCCAGTCAGCCCCATCATTACTACTCCGGTTGACGTCATCCCTACTTCTCCTTACGGGCGGAATCATCTCGGTGTTATTCAGGAGGTTCGCACTTCGGAGGATCTGGAATGTCCGACGCAGTACCAGGGCGACAACTTTGGTAGCAAGACGGCATACTCCGAGATGTCCAATGGAGCACTGCAGTCGCCCATCAATGCCGAGTATGACGGCACGCAGACAGGTGATGATTCTCAGTCTGACCAAAAGGCGTATCACGCCAAGAACAGGCCCCATTCCCTAGCACCGTCACAAGATTCCTCCGTGTCGACTCGCAGCGACTCGCCGAGCTGGCAGTCTTCCGACAAGTCTGTGCAGGGCGGCAGCGCTTTGGGCCGTCTCTTCTCTAAAGATCGCAAGAGGAGCTCGAGCGGTAACGTGGGAATGTCGCAAAGTCATTTTAGTTTATCCGAGGTGGATCTCAAGGCGGCTAAGGTGGAAGAGAAGCAGAGGAAAAAGCAGGACTCGAAGGAGAAGAGTGAGCGGCTGGCCCAGGAGCTCAAGGATAAGGAGAAGGCTCGCAAGAACGCGACCGAGGCCGATAGAAAATCTGTCTCTGGTCGCTCAAAGCATAACCGCTGGGAAGAGCGGGCTGTAATGTACGGCGGTTTGTACTAATAATTGTTGCCCCATCATATCATTCCCCCTATCCTGTTCAATTATCGTTATTTTGCTAGGTTATTCTATCGTCATCTATTGAATCCCACATCTCGAAGTCGTGCCGTTGATTGCTGTGATGCAGAAGCTGACCGATGTCTCGTGCAGGTCGCTTTACAAGTTCTAGCCGACTATGTACTGGCTTGGGAATTGAGTGCTCCATGGTAGGTTCATATGTAATGTACATCGACGGACGAACGGGCGCGGGCGCCCAGTGACATAGGGGATGATGAGCTGGGAAACGGATGTAGGAAGTCATGTAGTCAGGTTTACAGTCAAGTAACGATCGGATGCTGGAAAATAATATTGTACAAGGGTGAGCTACAAGAGGGCATCAATTTCATCTTGAGACGACGGAATGTTGGATTCGTTATGAGAAAGGAAAGATGCAAGTGTGACGTGATCCTGTTGCGGCGCAAGAGAAGGGAGATGCAATAGGTGGTGAAGCGGATGATTGTGAGGAATACCGGCTACGGCTTCGGGCTGCGAAGGTGCTGGAGGTGCTAAGGGCAAATTCTCCTCTGGAGGTGCTATTATATGATTGTCTAAGACAATCATGAGCACATCCAGCGAAGTCAGATATAGAGAATTTGCTCACAGTCTTTCGCGTGCGCTAGAAATGACAAGAGCTTGAGAGAAGACGCGCATGTGTCATAGAATATGACCTACCGTGATCCTTCTGTCTTGAACATGCGCTGCCTTCGGGACAGTCGGGACGATTCCATTCCGTGTCATCCAGTATGCCCTTCTTCCTTTCGCGTATCCACCAATCCCGTAGCCCCCAAAGTAGGATTTCGGTGGCGCAGAGTCTGCAGATCCTGTGGCGCGGAGCTGAAGGATCAGGATCTACGCCGCCACCAACGGTATATAGATCCATAAAAAGCTCGAGTTCGATCAACGGTGCAAACTGCCTCGGCTGATTCTGTATATGAGTTACGATCTAGCAATGTCTAAGCTCAGACTGCGCTCGAGGCATATGCTGATGAACGCTCACCTCACGATAGATATGTCGCGGAGTCAACCTCTGCGCAGTCAAATAGTCGAGCATTATATCGACTTCAACTGTATTATGGTCGAAGCAATCATAGATCTCAGAGCATTGAATGAGGTCGCCGAGATCCGACAATCCCTGCAGATGTTGAGAAAGGAGAGGAGCTGCCACACAACGATTCGGAATCCCAACACCACAGAATGAGACTTGACAGAAATCACACTTCGACGTGGATGGTGCATGAAGAGCAAGTATGTTCTCACTACCGTGCCATAAGCCCTAAATGACTTCATTATGCACCATGAACACTCACCAGTTGCCACAGTAACCGTGTCCTGGAGGTGTGCCCTCGTCAGCATGCCAAGCGCGCTCCGGTTCGGTTTCAGGGTCCACTATGGGCTGAGGGCAGCGCCAGCCGAAGTTATTGCCGAGGAGGCAATGCGGGCAAGGTTGGACAAAACCATTATTCGTTTGAGGCACGTTCGGTTCCGGGGACGCCTGCCGGGGTGAAGGAATCTGAGACACCGTGTGGCGCATCAGAACATGACACTCCGAATAGCAAGAAGCCTCTTACCCGCAACATCATCTGCGGATGGTATATCTCATCCGCTTGTATTCGTTCGTTCATGGAGCGGGCCTTATTTGGAGCAGAACGTACTAGAACGTCTACCATGCTCTGAAGGATACGTGAAGGAGTGACCGATGTTGAAACGCTTCTGCATGCAGGGCAATTCGTTCCCCCATTCTATAGATGGAGTCATGAGCCATCATGATACGGGACATCAGAGACGGCATCGAGGGGGTTCAATGAGCCTTATCAGACCCATTCTGCGGAAGGCGATATTGACCGGTCTCAGTTGAGACAGGTACTCACTTGTATCCATAGTGCGCAGCAACTGAGAGGATGGGCAGTTTAGTAATTTTGCCCTGCAACATCATATATAATGATATCTGACCTCCCGCAGAAGAAATGCTGACAAGGCGAAACAATCACTGGACGGTGCACCAGCGCGGAGCAGCATCCACACTGTAGCTCTTGCTCGAGTTCGTCAGCTAGCTTGCTACCGTCGATAGCATCGACGTGATCCCGTATCTGAACTGCACTGTTATCTTGCTCGGCACCTTCTCTCATGCGCTTCCTGCCCATGCCGTCGCTCATTCCTTCGAAAGAGGGTGATGCTCTGCGCTTTAGGTTAGTAGAACCAGTAGGCAGCGCCACATCGCTTGAATCTGTATGCGACATATCGCGCTGCCTCCTTGAATGCTATGTCGTCAGAAGGCGAGACCTGCTTTATAGCCTGGGCTTCAACGACTGGCAGTTATTATGCTTCTGTCCGAGCAGGAAGATGATGGTTGTCGCGATGCTGAACTGTGGAGGAGGTGGCCACTGTACCGCGAGGTGCTTATTATGCCACAATATCAACAGGAACAAATATTCCGGCCGGACCGCCGAAGCAGATACACGGAGGCAGACAAGTATTGACTAGTACAGACTCGCTGGAGCCATCTCCAGAGGACACAGATAATCTAAGGTATAGAATACACGAGTCAACATATACGTATGTTTCAGATATGCAAGTTCCAACTACGAGAGCACATGCTATGAACAAAGCAGGGGGATATCAATGTTCGACGAGGGATAACATCGTGTCCGAGACCAAGGCAGGATTCCACGTCCGTTTGCTGCTAAGCCCCGAATACGCAAACGATGTGTGAGTTAAAGTACATGCGTGGGTGATATCAGAATGAAAGCAGTTGTATGCTGGTCAGTCGTGATCGGGTCTGCAGAACACATCCTGTCCATTCTATGAGTAAAATTCGGCGAGTTCAGACTGTGGGTACGGGAGGAGGTAGTCCTGCTACCCGACATGCATCTACGAGTCTGGAATGAAGTGTGTGATATCTTCGTCGCTGCTCTACACGGTGTAGTCAGTTCCTGTGTCGGGTACATTTCAACGCATGCCTACCTGGACAAGGCCACACCGTCATGAGGTAATTCACGGGAGCGAGTAACATTATAGCGACATCTAACGCCAGTGTTAATGTCTGATCGCACCGCCAAAGTGTCAACGACCTGGATAATGTTAGTTGACTCTGAAGATCCGCAAGAGCAAAACTGCATACCGTGATATCTGAGACATGAACCAGAAGAGAAACAGAGGCCTCTTCGTCAAGATGCGTGTCTTGTAGTCCGTAACCATATGCAAGCCCGATATTGCGCGCTTCGCAACGACTGCTTGATGCTTCACTAAATATGTAATTGCAGAGAACATGGATTAGACGCTCGTTCACGTTAGAATTTTGTGGCGGGACAGGACTCACGCCAGTCCTCTGCATGCTTGCGGTGAAAGATGACGTTGGCATTCCTGATAATACGTCAACTATGGGCGCCTTTATTGGGAAGGCACCAGGGGGAGACTTACGCAGTCACCTGAGGTATATACCGCTGATACTCATAGGAAATGCACATGCGTGTGCTGTCATGCTGTGAGTAAGCTGGAGACAGGCTGGAAAATGATATGCTCACTTGAAGATATACTCCCTGCCCTGGAAGAGAAACGCTCGTTCAACACTGCAATTATGCCTCCCTAGGGCCTCCTCAATTCCATCAAGTTCGAGCCACGTAGCGACAGCAAACTGTGCTTTATCAGCGTCACTCATCGAAGCATCACCGCGCATGCGGACGCAAGTATGCCAGAGTTGCATGGTCCGCATGTATAGTGCCCAGACCGACTCTTTGAAGAGCGCATGCGTAGTATGCGCGTCATTTACAGGGACGAGAGATTCACCGGGTAAAAGCAGCGCGTACTATGTACATCGTGGTCAGCGACGGGAGTACGGATGGTCAACACCATGAGACTTACGTTGTCGGCGTTCATGACGTATAAATTGAGTGGCGGAATCTCGGGGTTAACAGATGTGTAATTGCTATGTCCGGCAACCAATGCAACCGTACTCCAGACAAGTCTCCGGCATTCCTCCTTGGTGAGTTCACCTTCTGGCCCCTCCTTCGGCCATGCTGGTGTCATGGTCCAGAGCGGCGCAAGCTCCGAAGTCCTCGGCCAATTGTGGCCTAGAGTGTACGCATGACACGAACATGTTGCCGGTGCCTGGAGTGCATGAGAGGCATCCGACGAGTACGTAGCAGTCCCGACTACTCTCGACTGCGGGTGCGTCTGCAGACGCCGCGCTGCTAATGAGCCTGCCCTGGGACTCCAGGTGCAAACGCGGGGGTCGCCTCCGTCAAGGTGGGTGAAGTCAAGTACCTGTATAAGGGAGTCCAACATTCGTATCGACGACTGCACTCGCTCAGTGGAATGAAGAGGGTGCGCAGAGATCTCGAAGAAAGCGATCATCTATAAGGAAAGTCACGTCAGTGACTCGGAGTAATTGGTAGATTTGCACTGACCCAGCTCGCTTGGATCAGCGTTTTGTCGATCCATCTTGCACTAACGCTGGCCTCCAAAGCACTCTGGGCTTCGTCCCTGAGACGCAGCGCTCTTTCTCTCATCAGCGTCGCATCCATGCCCACCGACTCTGAACTCCGCAAGAATGTCGCAAGAGCAGCAACGCTCAGGATGAGGCTCGGCTGCAGCGTACGCCTGCTGTTGGGATCCAGTATGCGCCCGAAAAACCGTGGAAGGTTGATGAACGAAAACCAATACATGGATGAGCGGAAGAACCAATGCAGGTCCGAGATAATGCGTTGACTGGTGGCATCTCGCACGGCAGGGGTGAGGTGGGGAAGATGACCACGCGGCTCGTCGATTGGAATGGAATACATGCTAAGGAGCGCGTCCCACCACGTCTCTCTGGTGAATTGCAGCGAAGGTTCCGGCGCGATGGTGGGCTTGACATCGTGTGGCTCGTCATCTGCTTTGGCGGTATATGGACTAATGACTTGAGAAGCGTGAGAGTTGGAACCGATAATCGCTCCATATTGGAACGCTGGTCTGGCCTCCGAGTCGCAATAATTCTTATCTCACACATTAGTTACATCGCGGTGAAATGCTACGGACTGGGGGCTCATACCGGCGAATACGGGACCCCTGCGTCATCTCGATGACGTGCAACTACTGCTGAAGAATTTAGGGAGGCAGCGGGTGGAAATGGATGATGGACTGAGAAATCATGGGGCGGCGGTTCGAAATCGCGCTTGGAGTGCGCCGCAAAGTTCTCCTGGATGAAAGTAAGCCCTCCCGCCTGCGACTCTTGACCCTCGCCAAGAGAAAATGTAGAATGAGACTGTGATGTCTCATCGACATCATGAGTGGATCCCGAAGCGGCTCCAGCACATGGGTCGCCGCTGGGCTCTCGTCGCCTCGTTCGCCGACGAGGCTTGTCTGTATTTCCGCCACCCCCAGACATCCTCTGTCGAGCTCCAGGATATCTGTCCGGACCGCGTCTTTTGGGGGCGGTGTCATAGCTACATCGCCCGTCAGAATCCGTGCGACGACTACAATTGTGGCAGATCGGTTTTGCGCCGTCGCAGCGGATTTTGCGACTGCGGCTGTGATCACAATCAGTGATGATTGTTACGACAACGGATGTAAAGAGAGATGAGCGCACCATTGGACACAAGCGACATAAACACGCATTCTCAGCTTGCCTTGTGTCGTGAGAGGTTGATCAGCTGCGAGCTCGATGCGAGCTTTCTCCCTACGTCCCTTCCCGCCCTGCGACGATGACGGAGGAGTAGACTTCGAGACATTCCGGGACGCATTCGCTTCTACGACTGGCAAGTCGTACGGCTGGGGACTAGGAAAACCATGTATATGAGCGAATTCACGAGCGTCTACGTCCTGGCTGGAAGATGAGTCCGCTACCCTCTGGGACACGAAGTATGTCGGCTGATTGTCCCCGTAATTGACATTAGACGAGTATGGAAGCATGTTGGTCCCATAGTTGTGGGCGACAGGAACACGAGGATCGTTGACGGAATGATGGTATGTGCCCTGAGTCGGGAGTCCGATATGAGGGGCAAAATTGCCCGTCCGAGCATGTGCATCCGGCGACCGAGATAGATAATGGGTGTGCTGATAGCCAGACAATTCGTCCTGCGAATATCCGCCGCCTTCAGGATCCGAGTCAGACAAAGTAAGAGGACCCGTCGCCATTTCAAAAAGTCTGGACGAGTTACTCCAATAAGACTAATGTCAGGGAATTGCACCCGATGCTATCGACTCTGAGAAGCAGGGGACCACGTATGGCGTTGTAGATCGCTGAGAATGGTGGCGCGGGTGCTGAAACGAGCGTGCGTCACGATGACTTATGTACTACCCCTCGCTGGCGACTTGGCAGCTGCAGTCAATACATGGCAAGCCAAGGATGGGCCAGAAGGGGGCAAGATGGCGGATAATAACGAGAACAGGGAAGAAGGCATGACCATATTTGTATGCAAAGTATCTGCGAAGACCTGTCGCGCTTGTCAGCGTCTGGCAATTGTCGAATCACATACAGGGCTAGTTTCCACAGCGCTGGACTAATCTAGACCGTCAGATGTGAACGCCAGATACACCGATAAACACTTACCAAATGCCCATGCAACCGCAGCTCTCTTTCGCAACCTTCCCACTAAGTTACACACGGATGGTTCCGATGGAAGCATCCACGTCCTGTCGACAGGTTCCCAGAAGCCATGAAAGGTCAGATGAGAGCGGCAGAACGAGCACAAACGGAGGCCCAAATTGAATTCACAGGGTGGAGTGGGTTCAGTCCTTGTAGACGTGCGTTCCCTCGTTCCGATGCGAGGATCTCGCCGTTCGTCTTGTGCACACCTATCAAAATCGCGCTGCATCATTATGTAAGACAGGGTCCAAGATGCCCCGGTTCTGTCTTTAGACACCAACCCGGTCCGGCTTCCAAGAATATGCTCATATGTCTCAAGCATCCAGCTCATCTCCGATGGCTATCAATGCCTATTCAAAGGTTTCCAGAGTGTGGTCGGTCGCGGGCGACATATCCTTTGTATGTATCCATGAACTCCGATCATTTTCAGTTTCCTCACGCTCATCGCGATCAAACTTTCTTCAAGAAGAAGCTTAAGCCTGGTTCTGCGTGGTATCAAGAAGGAACAAAACCAAGCTTGCGATCTCCGCTATAACTCATGGTTTGAAACCATGAATTTGACCGTTCATAGCCTTTGTCGGAATCCGCGGGAAATTATCGGTTCTGCGGATGGTTGTACATGGTGCCGAACGGGTTCGTCTGCCGTCGCCGTTGTTCGTCGTTGGCATATTTCTATTCCAAGTGTCTCATTTGGATTTTCAGATACGAGTGAGATCCGAGCGTGCGGCGTAGTACGGACGATATGCATAGTGAGTTCCCAAACCTTTTTTTCTGGAAGCACCACATGAGAGCAGGCTAGATGAAAAAGTACTTATAGATATGGCCGCTCTCTCACCATATTGCCTCCAGGGTCGCACATACGCTATGACATGGCTCTTCGTACCGTTCAATGGCCTGGACTCACAGTATGATCTCGGCAGAACGTGGATATGCCTAGGCCTCCTGAAGAAGAAGTAGAACCAACGCTCACACGCTCCAGGCATTCTCTCCCTCGAAGTGCTGATAGCTACTTTTGATGTGGAGATCGCAGTAAAATTGGCGTTGAGGTACTGCCGCATTAGCCTGTCATGCTGTCTATGCACTTCTGTGACGACCACCGCCTATGCCTTTGCGAAAGTAGTATTATGCGTAATTCACTCCGGATAAGCGGTGAGCCTGTTCAAAAGTCGTCGTCTATAATGTCTTCTCCCATTGAATTGGTATGTTGCTTTAGAGTGGCTAGGTCTTCTGGTGACTAGTCACCGACTAGCCGCATTCTCTGAAGACATTTGACCTGTGGAGTACGCGGAAATAACGTGCCCCGCGGATTAGCCGATATGGCCGAGCCGTCCATGGCGATATTCCTTTGCAGGATGTGGATCAAGCGAGTGTCTTCCGTGCCTATCAGCCCACATGGTGGGCGTCTCTACGCCGAGATCATAAAAGACCACGGGCGATGCTGCCGTTCTTGACCTCCAGGCACTATTTCGTCATAAGTGGAGCACTATGTATCCTATTCGTTCTGGCTGACTTCAGGCTGCATCTCTCAGGTCTCTCCGCTGCGTATGCGTTCCCTCTCAATTACACGGCGCGCCCGAGCGGCACCAGGACGAAATCCAAGTGTCTTGGCGGCTCTTTGCACTGAAGTTTCCTGATATGGAGGTTATATTGCCTAAGCGGTTATCGGCTACGCGGATCTCGCTTTGCATGCCCCGGAACTGGACCATGTCTTGCGATAGCTTGCGATCTGTCGGCGGTCCTGGGCTCCCGGACGCGGGCGCGATGGCCCTCACTTTACGCTGTGTACCTGTGTTTACGTCCCTGCTCCTCCCTGGCTAGTGAAATGTCGACTTTATGGGCGGCACCGACGGCCAATCGAGGGCGAGGTACCGCGTGGTCACAGTGAGCCTGGGAACATCTCAGGACAATCCCGAGCTGCGCTTGAAGCTCGCTGCGAAGCGGAACCTGGGCAAATCAGCTGTCGTCGCACCAACGTGCTCACGTCGTGCGCATGCGCCCCCCGAAGCGTACGCCGTGCATGTCGTGTCAAGTGATGCCTCTAACCGTGATGCGCTCTGTGAGTGCAGGAAAGACTGTGTCGACGGCGCCGAACATCGCGAGCAATTCAGCTTGGTTGCCGCCCATGTCCATGCTGCGTCGCGATCAGGAGGCACTTTCGCAAGCCCGTCGTATGTCACCGGCGACAGTCTGCAGCGACGGTGTGCTCGAGAAAAGGTTACGACTGCTGATTCTGCAGCAGCTGCGCTTCGGCAAAGTAGACTTCTTGGTGACACCCGATGATTTGCACCATATCAAGACACCGTCCTGCGAAAATGGCCATCATGTGGACAGCCTTCTGTGCATTGACCGCGTGCGTTGCACACTACAGGCAGACTTCGGAGGCAGATGCTCGAGAGACGAACCAACCGAAATTCGCATGCCAGCATTAGAAAACCTGGCTATGTTCTCTCTGGTCGACCAAGGCGCATCATTACTCTCCCTGCAAGAGGCATTCGTCTGAAGATCTGGTCGTCTGTTCTGCCACTCGGGATGCGCTCTTTCACCAAGCTGGTCGCTTTCGCGACTGTCCAGGCTGCTGCAGCACTCGCACTACCTACGGCGTCTGCTCCTGCAGTGGCATCCATCGAGCGTCGGGATGGGGTGACCACTCTCACTTCCGAGCAGTTGGCCAGCTTCGCGCCGTACACCCAGTTTGCCAGAGCGGCGTACTGCCCTAGTGGCATCGCTACGTGGGCATGCGGCGGTAAGATTGCATGCTGATGTATACCGAGTCAAGTCTAATACCAGTGATCGCCACAAGCCGCCTGCGATGCGAACTCTGGGTTTGAGATCACCCTTAATGGAGGGGATGGAAATGACATACAATACTGTCAGTTTGCAGCCTTTGATCTGACAGCACCGTCTCACAATTAGCACGCATAGACTACGTTGGTTATTGGCAGAGCCAGAACGCGGTCGTCGTCGCGCACGAAGGCACAGATCCGACGCAGTTGTAAGCATCATTTGCACGTTGTTCTCCTTCGCAATCACTTATCGCGTGCAGCCTGTCTGATTTGACAGACGTGGATATTGTTATGGAGAATCTTGACTCTACGTTATTTCCAGGTATCTCAAACGATATCTATGTCCATGGTGGGTTCGCTACAGAGCACGCAAAGACCGCTACCGCTATCCTCGCCGAGACAAAGAGCATTATCCAGGAACAAGGGGCCGAGACCGTTGTACTTGTGAGTAACTAACATCAGTTAGAAAATTTAACCCTGAGGGCGTTGTATCTAGGTCGGGCATTCCTTGGGAGGCGCACTTGCTGAACTGGACTCATTATTTATGACCATGAACTTGCCATCAAACATTCATATCAAGGCAGTCACGTACGGGACCCCTCGCGTGGGAGACCCGGCGTATGCTTCCTTCTTCGACTCAATGGTGGGCGTCACGTAACTTCTCTAATGGATTTGCACTAAGAATGTCATGTGTAGGTTCCTGATTTTACGCGCGTCAACAACGAGAAGGATCCCATTCCGATCGTCCCTGGCCGGTTCCTGGGCTTCCAACATCCTCACGGAGAGGTGCATATCGTCTCCCCCGGCGACGCGGTGTCCTGCCCCGGAGACGACGACGCTACGGACTCGGAGTGCACAATCGCGACTGTGCCCAACATCGTCGACAGCGATCTGCTGGATCATTTGGGGCCATATCAGGGCATTTATATCGGCACTATTTACTGCAACTAAAGGGTTTCGCTGCATAAGCACCTTGTATGTATACACTATTAAGGATTACTCCAGCATGTCACGACATTCTTTCTGAAACAATCCATGTTGGATTTGCGACCCTTTTGAGATCGCCTTCGACTGTATACAAGCTTAATCACGAGTGTACAAAGTAGCCCATGCCAACTGTGTCGAGTCTTGAATAGGTGTATTCAAAGTTGGCGCGGCGTGCACGCGCAGGGGGCAGATTCGGCAGCGCCGATGTCTCCCCATTTGGCAGCTACCGGCCATATTGAGCGCCTATAAAGGTCGAGTCGAGATAACCTTGTAATCTGCTAAGAATTCATTTTAGATGTAGAAAACCTAGTTTAATCAGTTTAAGAATTGTGTTATGCCGTTTTCCAAGGGAAGATGTCGCTTCATTGCGCTTAGCTTCTGTTTTGTGTCGCAGGGCAGGACGCTGGATTTAAGCGACAGTCACATGCCTCACCGAGTCGCGCCCTGCGCCTGCGCCTCGCGCCAACTTTGAACGCACCTAATATTCTGAAGGACACGTCCGTGTCGAAGGGGTTCTACTGATCTATCCAATATAAAACCGGGACCACCTTATGTTATATTTTGCGTAGATGCTGCATCGAGATCTCTGTGAGATTAGCCGGGCGATGTTGTCGAGAAGAAATTACGATCAATTATCACTTTCATGATCGAGGCAATTGACGATCAAGATATAACCCTAAGTGTATTTTTCCTCCTTTGCCGCTGAGAGATCTGTTCATTTTGTTGAACTGTCAGCTTGGATCGTGAAGTCCTGATGGACAAAGGTACTCCAATACAGGCAACCGTGTCCCAACTGCGGGATACCGTACGAAAAAATATCCGATATGGTGTAATGGCTAACATTACCGCCTCTCACGCGGTAGCTCAGGGTTCGATTCCCTGTATCGGAGTTTTTGTTGATACAGGCTCAAGTTTTGCACTCATGGTGAAACTTCAAAATAGGCCACTTATGCAATCAAGTACAGACCAGATGGCGACATGGGGCACAGGATACCATACATTCATCCAGTACTTCACATCTTGATGGTATTGTATTGGCAGGAATTCACGAGCTAGTTGTAATATCTGGCCCATGGCCAATGCTATCTTTTCGCATAAATGATGGGCTGCATAGCATTCTGGAACCTGTTTGAAGATGACTTAAAGTGGATGTACGCATGTTTCCTTCCAATATCGATACAGATCCTTAATGTAGTAGAATTCAAGTAATGTGAGTTCTTGCACTCATCAACAATGTCCAGGAACCAGCTCAAGCCTTACTTCGCACGTCAACGCGATGGTACAAATGCCCAGCGTTAGAGAGTCGGTGATTAGTAAAAAGGTACTCCGATACAGGGAATCGAACCCTGAGCTACCGCGTGAGAGGCGGTAATGTTAGCCATTACACCATATCGGATTTGTTTTGACCAATCGTGCAGTGGTCCTCGTGCGTTTGCATCTTCTATCGAAACAAATCAAGTGCATCTGCAGCCGACCTGAGTACTTATACTCGCTTACACACTCTCCCCCTTTCAAAGCGGAAATTCCGAATGGACCCCCAAGAGTGGCTCATTGGCAAAAAGACCTCCGATACAGGGAATCGAACCCTGAGCTACCGCGTGAGAGGCGGTAATGTTAGCCATTACACCATATCGGACTTGTAGAGGAGTGCCGTACCCATGGTAACAAATACAATGCTACCGCGCGCAATGCAGTTGCTCTCATGCCTTACCTGTCTTGTGCAACTACACTCACACATTCCGTTAGTTCAAACTGAGGGACTGGGTATGGCCCGCGAATCTGACTCTTACGACCGCACACGGTATCACCGCAGAGGTGAACGAGACTTTGACCGTGAGGAGAGCTCGTACTCACGGCGACGGGAACGCGACACCAGAGAAAGGTCAACTTCACGAGACCGCGACGACCGCGGTGGCCATGATCGCCGGAGACAGGACGATTACAGCAGCTATGACGACCGTTCGGGGCGCAGGGAACGTTATGAGCTGGATAAAAGGCCAGGCGTAGACCGCGACAGGGACAGGCGGAGGGAGAGAGGGAGGGAAGACCGCGCAGGCCCATCTCGCCGCTCTGCTTCGCCACGCCGTGATCGTTCGCCTGCCTCACGCTCCAAGTCTGCTGCACGCTCCAAGTCTCCGGAGGATAAGGCAAAGCCGAACTTCAACCCGTCAGGCTTGCTCGCTGCGGCGACAAAGACGGTCGAGCATGTGGATGGGACAAAGACGGTGCTCAAGTACCACGAGCCACCGGAGGCACGGAAGCCTCCCGTGGGTTGGAGATTGTATGTGTTCAAGGGCAAAGAGCAAGTTGGTGAGTAATCACTGGTGCTATCTAATATGCACACTATTTAACTCCCTCTCAGACTTGCTCCATATCCACCGCCAGAGTGCATACCTCATAGGCAGAGATCGGACAGTATGCGACATAACCATCGAGCATCCATCCTGTTCAAAGCAGCATGCAGTCATACAGTGTGAGTCTTCTTTCCTCAGTTTGTATTCGTGTCTGTTCTCATCGACACTGTAGATCGACAGGTGAAGGAGAAGAGCGAATTTGGTGATGTAAAGACGACCGTTAAGTAAGAGCGGTTCAGTCTGGCGCACCCGTCGGTATCACTGAAGACAGATCCTAGAGCGTTCATCATTGACCTAGAGTCAACCAACGGCACACAAGTCAATGACGAAGCCATTCCTCAGTCCCGATATTACGAACTCAAACCCGGAGATGGTGAGTCGCTTCCGCGCCTGACGTCCCACTTTGAGTCTAGGGCTGACTAGTTATGGTATCAAGTGATCAAATTTGGCGAGTCTGCTCGAGAATATGTCCTGCTTCACGATGATGTTGCATAAGCTGCCTGTATCGATACCGCCTCAACGTCTCACATCGAGTTTCACTACGTTCCTGACAAGATTCAGATCTGTGCCATTACTACCGACGAGCGAATTGCTATCTATTATAGACCTTCATGACCCCTTTCTCAAGCGATCCGGTGGGTGACGCACCCTGCTGCGCTTGCTTACTCCGCATTATTACTTGCATTAGCGCTCATTTATTGCGCGATTTTCCCGTTTGCCATTGCAGGAACCTGGGTACCCGGCGCTTGTCGTTCCTGCGAGTCTCGCGGGATGCCGGACAACTCTTCCAAGTGAAAGGATATGACGCAACGGTGTCGGAACATGATACCGGACAGCCGGGCAGTGTGCGTAGAAAACATAGTCTCAATAATATCGTAAGGAGTGTGTTACAATGCACAATGGGCACAGGACAATCCAGTCAGTGCGCTACATCCACAAGAGTACGTTCGGAAGCGACGACTGCGGTGGCCGTCAAGCCAAGTAAGTGTCATAGTGGTAAAGGGTATTAAAAGAGGGGGTATAATGTTACAACCGCGAGAGACGAGACCAGAAGAAGGAAGGCATATGGAGACACGGGCGAGAGATACAGAGAATAATTGAGAGTTCAGATAGATAGGCATACATGTGGCGAGAACGATACAATTCCAAAACCTGCACAGAGGGCGATGAGCATCCAGTAAAAAAAGTTCACTGCAGATGGGGCTCACCGGTTACAATCGTGGAGATACAGCTTCGCTTCAGAGAATCTAGCGCGACTTCTTCTCGGCACTCTTCTCCTGGTTGCCGCGGAGGTACGGCGCATCCACCTTGCCGATACAGCCCTTCCCCTGATCGAGGTGCCTCTTGAGCGCGTCTTGGCGCGAGAACCTCTGCCCGCAGCCGCCTACCATCGGGATGCCCTCGTACTCTCGCGGGACCGTGTCGCGCGAGACGTGGACCCCGCGCTCGCGCGCGTCCTGGATGGGCAAGCCGCAGCATATCCACTTGTCCGGGACGAGCGCCGCGGTGTGCGTCGCGAGGTGGCGCTTGAAGTCCGGCGAGCGGCCTTTCGCCTGCACGTAGCAGCAGCCTTCGACCGGACACTTGCCGGTGGACACGTCGATGTCGGTGGGCATGGCGGCGACCTGCGTGTTGCGCGAGCGGATGTGTGTGACGCGCCGGCCAGAGGGGCTGGAGAGCGCGGGCGGGGAGGAGGGGGGCGAGGTGTGCGGGGAGGCGTAGGGGGACTTGCGCGAGGTGCGCCTGCGCGCCTTGCGGGCCTGCTTGGGGCGGTCGGTCGTGTAGCTCTCGATGTCGCTGGAGAAGTGGGAGATGGGTGACATGGTGTACGCGCGCAAGGCGTCGGGGGACAAGGTCGTGGTTTCGTGAGCGTGCTGAGGAGTGTAGGACGGCTCGGGAAGGGGGTCGGGGGTGTAGGTGGGCTCGGGGGCGAGGGGGATGGTGGTGGTGGTAGGGGTTTCGGCAGCGACGCAGACCAGGCCATGGTGGTACAGGTACTCCCTGGGCTGCGTATAGGACGCGTCGTACGCATCGGCGTTAAGCATCCTATGTGGCCAAGGAGGGGTATGAGTACGAGTGAAAGAGCTCATGTGAGGGCACATACGAGTTTGGGTAAGTGTTGTATTCGTATTCGTGCAGGGTGTCGTTGAAGGACAGGTCACCAAAGGTGGAGTTGAACGCGTCTGCAACGTTGAAGTTTGGGACATGGTAATGGGACATGTCCGGTGCCAGGTCCAAGCTCCAATGACTCGAGCCAGACTCGCTGGGCTCGGGAGAGTCATAGTGGGCAAGCATGGAAGGAGGCAAGGGGGGCGACTGGTAGCTCGACGATAGGCTGTCCTCGGGAGGGACGTAAGGCTGGTCGTGGACCCAAGCCTCAACCTGCATCGGAGCGACGCTGTGCATGTAGTGCATGTCGTATAGCGTTGAGGATGAGAGGGAGGTTAAGAGTGCGGAAGAGGCGATGGGCGGGTAGGTTCTGAGGAGCTTGGGGCATGCTGGACAGGTATTTTATAGCAGGCCCGAGCAGCTCCGCGCAGTGCTTTAGCATTTGTCTCGACGGTCCTTGTCTCGGCAGCACGGTGGCCCAGAAAGGCAACAATCTTTTGTCTCTGGCGTTCTGGTGGTGCGAAAAAGGCAAGTTGCGACACCGAACCCATCACTAAGATCACGGCGTGGACCTATGGCGTCTAAGACACTTCACAGTTACGCGTTATGGCAGGGATCCTGCGGCCGATCTCCGATTATCTGGCATGAGGCGTTTGCGCGTCCGAGGGTAGGCTTCTCTGTGGCCCCGTGCGCTGCGGAGCGTGTAATGAGGGCTGTCAGCTGCATCAGCGATACCCACCGCTGTCTCGTCGACGGCGGGGACCATCCTGCCAGGGCAGTCCCGCGGCGGACGCTGAACAGCATTCCGCTTGACGACGCATGGGCCGCACATTGTCAGCGCAGCCGGGCGCGAACTGAACTGCTCCAGCCGGTAGCATTCCAGGGCAATCCACAGCCGTGGTCCACTTCACCGCCAATGCTTCTAGCCGAATCGGGTTTCAGTCTTCTTGTCGATCAGATCGCCTCACGGGCCGACCGAGTGTTGTAACACACATATCTAAATCATTGTTAACTTGCTACTATGTCCGATATGGTGTAACGGCTAACATTACCGCCTTTCAGAGTTCGCGGTAGCTCGGGGTTCGATTCCCCGTATCGGAGACATGTTCAGAACAATATCTTTGCTTTTTCAGCAAGCAAGCAAAGACGAACACTTTTGCATCTCGATTGTGTTCACTTCGATCAATCTGACCCTCATTCGATCATCCAAGCCATTGCTCTCATGTAGGCTTCGGACGCGGGAGACATCGAGATCACCGAAACCCGCCTTCCTTTTCGTCACGAGATCGGAGATCTGTGGCTGGCTGTACGAATGCGGAAGGGGAACGACACGTCCTATATGACTGGTTACTATCAGTAGCCCAGCTCTGCAACTGTTTCAGTGTTTGCCTCCCTATTGTCGAGAACGGCTTTCCCTTACTGCCCAATTCCATGACTTTTGGTCTCCGGTGATGCACACTCTCGAGCTATGCAGGAATGAGTATTAAATATGCATTCAAGTGCATGTAATAATATGGTATGAGTTCTTTGGATTTTTAAAGGGAATAGAAAGTAGGAGAATGAGCAAAGTCGCATATCTGTTGCGGCCACAGAATTGCGCCATTGATAGTACGAGTCTAGCCCTCATGGAGTCTAATGGCAAGACGAAAGCTCACACGGATGGATTGCTCAAAAATGAGATTTCTTGTGCATACAGCCGCAACGTGTGCATGTGGAACCCAGTAGGGAATAGCAAGCACATCAGGATAGAAATACACGGGTAGATCCTTCTGGTATAGCTGGATATTACGCAGCTCATCTAGCTCAATTGCTTCATGGCACTTGTAATGGCTGGGGTGTACAAACAGTGGAAGCATCTGCTCCAGCACCGGTAGTACTGGTAGTTCGTACAAGCAGGCTACGATGTCCCTGTGGAAAACACCGGCCCAGAGATTTTCAGGCATCCTGAAAGGGGAGGAAGATGTGGTGCGCCGTATTACAGCAAATTATACACTTGTACATCTAGCACGGCCTATGTGCGAGAGGGGGGGTCGGGGTATACAAATGGTGCCGTCTACTAGTTCTTCAGACGGCGCGAACGTATGCGCTTGCCGTTTTGCACCGCAGGACCTCGTCTGTCGGGGACTCATGAGGCAAATCGGACATGTCGCACAAGACTTTCACTCACCCTCGGATGGTCTTCTTTGGTGACGAAGGAAACGCAAATTCCGAGGGCTCTTCTCCCTGGCGGTACTTCTCCAGAGACCACAGGATGTATCTGGCGTCAGACCACTCAGCCACCAAGAGCACTGTCGTGTGACACGCCTACGCACCTCCGATCGCGTACCGCCACACCCGCCTTCTTGAGAGCGTGGCTATCGAGTTGCCATAGCTGCTCCCACGACTCCACCGAGACCTTCGTGTCCGCCGAGCGGCCGATCGCCTTCAAAAAGTCCCCAGCGGTAGCAATCGATCCTGCTTGTGCACTGCATCAGACGAGCCGAACCAGGGAAAGCAGAACGGCGCGTCTCACCTCGCGGCGGCGGGACCGAGCGGGCGAGCGCGCGGTTCTGCAGCGAGCGCGAGAGCCGCGGCGCAAACGCAGCGAGCCGCGAACCAAGTGCAGACATAGCCGGCGGTGAAGGAATGATTTGCCCTTGACACGTAGGGGAAGCGTTTAGACAAGACGCAAAGCTAGGCGCACGCGTTCAGGAGAGCTGGCCTCTGCAGCCGAGCTCGAGAGTCAAAGTGAAGTTGACGGCGTCTAATCTCGGGAAAGAAGCCCTTGTTCCGTATATGGCAAGTCTCCGTACCGAGACTCGACGCTGCACGCGGCAACGGGCATGTCCGTTTGCAACTTTGCACGGGCTTTGCTCGGGGAAACGCTAGCGTCATGTGGTGCAAAACACCCCCAGCCATGACGCGCACAAGGTCCGAGGCTGTGCGCGGATGGCACGCGCGCTCATATCGATGATGTCTCCCGGGCTCTTTCCGGTGTGCGCACAGGATTCCATACGACGACAATAGATAGAACACGACAGCAATGACAATCCAATGTCCAGTCTGAAAGCCCCCAATCAAAACACCGGTGCATCCCGGAGGAACAGCCGCTTCTCCTCCTTCTGCACCCACCGTGCGATAGAGTTCGCGGCGCCGACGACGGCAACCTTGGGTATAAGGGGCGACATGGAGAGGTACAACTCGAACCCCTGTGTGATCTGGGTTTGAGGAGGCGTGTGTCAGTAGGAAACTGCCATGAGGGGCGGATCACACTCACCCATCCCATCACGCTCTCGCGCTCTGTGCGAATATATTGTAGCTTCAGCGTACTCTGCTGACCGGACTTTGCGTGAATTGCATCGTACAACGTCTGATACAGCGTGACAAGCCTTCATAAAGGACAATGTTTCAGTAGGGTAGATCGAAGGGGGGCGGTTTCCACGTACCGCCGCTTCTCGTTCAAGTCGTCATATGGATCCTCGAAGAGTGGCATTGTCGCTTGCACATGGGCCCTTGATTTGTATAAGAAGTGGCGTAGCCCAGGTATGCCCAGGTCAGAGACAGAATATTCAGTCTGTCCAGCGCGAATAGCCTCTATCAAAGTATCTAACAGACGACCCCGCTGTAGACGCTGGATGCCGTCGAGTTAAGAAGCAACCCATAACACAGCGCCTGTCGGCTTACCTGCGCGATCGAATCACACCAGTTTCTGACGGCTTCGAAATCGGTGTTGCCGCTGACACAGAGCAGAGCGATATCTGGTGAGACCATGGGCAGCTCGGGTGTACCAGGCCGAGTGCTGGACGCGGTTCCAGGGCTCTTGTCCGAGGCGGTGGTACTCGCACTGTCCGCCTGATTCGGCTGCGGGGTAGGAGGGCCGTCGTCCTCTCGCTTGAGGAACGTGACGTAGGCATTGACAAATCCAGCTGGGTTAAACTTTGGCAAGCACACTGGCAGCCAGGATGCAGCGGCGGAGTTATTGAGGATTGATGGTGAATGCACAGTATTGATGAGGATGTGAAGATCTACCCGGGTCGTTGGTGAGCTCGCCTCCTTAATACAGAGGTGGCGCAATTACCTGAAGGATGTATCGAGTGCTTTTTGGGCCTGACCAAAGTGATAACCCGTCCTTGTGCAAGTAGCATGACATACAATACATCCTGTAGACCGTGCATTAGTGACTATATGCGCCGAATTAGAGACGCAACCGACCTTGATCTTGGAGGTCGGTACGAGAACATCCGCGATGCTCTTCCTCAGTACCGGATCCAGCTTGAGACAGTGCAGAGACGACGTGCTCATCGCAAGGTCCCATTCCAGACGTGCTAGCAAAGAGTGCAAGAATGGTTCAGCACCTGTGAAGGCCGTCATTTCGTTGTTCACGAGTTATTCAGTGTACCAACGTACCACTCAGAAGACGCCGTAGGTCAAAGTTCGTCCGACGTTCAAACAACCGCCGCAGTTGCTCCGCCGAGACAACGCTCAAGATCTGCAGGTGCAGGTATTCAAGATGGAACCGCGTCTTGCTTTGCCAGCGTGAGCTTCCGCCTGAAGAAAGCGAGCGGTAGTGCTTACCACAGACTCTGGCTCTCCCCACGAGGAGACGCAAACATAGTACAATGGGGACCGCAGGAGGAACATGATGCGCATCCGACCCGCGTTGATGCATCGCAGCTTGTCTCCGTCGTCTAGGAACACGGACACGAGTGCTTGAATGACGCCGATGGTAGAGGTGAAGCTTTCAGACTGCTCGGTGTCTTGACGACTGAGCAGACGTGTGTAAAGGACTCAGAATGACATCGGACCAGACAAGAGGAACGACGGACCTAACAAAGACAGGCTTCCCGGCATCGGTAAGAACGAAATACTGACGAGGCAGGTACTTCTCGACTAAGGTAATGCAGGCCGGCATGAGCTCCGAATGGTGCTTATGCCAGGATCCTTACCTTGAGCATGGGCCGTTTCGAGCACGTCTGGGGACTTGTTGTGTCTGTTATGGCCTGTAACACAGCATATAATAGTGTCATACACAATTAGAAGACGAGGGAGTCACCTACCAGTCAGAGTGCTCTCGCTGGCAGCCAGCGTCCGCCTGAGCTGGGCCCGGAGGGCCTTCTTCGAGTCCTCGTCTCCAAAGTGTTCCTCAGAGTGACCCGTCACTGTCTCTCCCTCGGCGTCGCTCATATCTACCTCCGCGTCCGGCTCGGGCGCATTCATTATGATGCCAACGGAAGCCTCGACGTTCACTGCGGATGACGCCGAGCTGTCCAGTCCCCCGTGCCGCCCATGCGACACGGCGCCAGCTGGTGGAGAGACAGAAAGGGGGGTGTGCGATACAGAGGGGGTGCCATAGCTGTACACTCGCAGCGAGGTCAGGGAGGGAACGGGGCGAACGGGAGGCGGGGCGAGTCGTGCGGGGGAGTAACCTGGGATGGGTGTGCCTGCGCGCGAAGGCGTCCGCGATGAGGACGAGCTCGACATGTCTGTAGCCAGCGTAATTTTCGATATGACTTATGTCTTGATGTCTGTCGGTCGCAGCGCAGCCAGAGTCATTTCACGAGTGTCTGTGGATTATCACCGAGGCGATGTCGACGAAGGCCATCGGCACTGACATCTCGGCAGACGCGCCCCCGGGCTCGGCAACGCGCTCCAGCCGCGTACAACGTCGCGGGTTGAAAGCAGGCCATCGAGCCTTGTTGCGCTGTTACCGAGGTATGTGTACTCTGACTGCCAACCCTGGGATATATGGCTCATATTCATACGTTTACGCAGGAAAATATATTTCCTTTCCGCCTGAAGCCAAGGGTGGCCGTGTCTTTGCGGCTCGACGGATGTACGAACGAGGCGAGCCATCGTTCGACGATGGCAACATCATGCTGCTCACCGGCGAAGATGAAGGCACCGTCGTATTCAAGGTCCATCGCGGAGTTCTCGCCCGCCATTCGGAGGTCTTCCAATCCATGCTCGACATACCGCAATCGCACGCCGACGTCGAGACGCTGGAGAACTGCCCTGTCGTCCGGATGCACGATCGGCCTAGCGAGTTTAGCACTCTGATAAGGGCCATATATGACGGAGCGTGAGTCCCGCAACCTTGTGCTCTGGCGACGTTGCTTGCTTGACCGCCAATATGCTAGCCAGACGCTTTCAGGACCGCGACGCGGGAGACTTCTTCTACACCGCTGGTATCCTCCGCCTCGCGACCAAATACTTCATCAACCACCTGCGTGTACAGGCAATCCGCCATTTGACCCAGACATGGAGCCACACTCTCCGCGGCCACGATGAGATGCTGGAGCGCGCCCTGGACCACTCATCGGCGAACGACGCGACATAT
Source organism: Obba rivulosa (assembly GCA_001687445.1). NCBI lineage: Eukaryota > Fungi > Basidiomycota > Agaricomycetes > Polyporales > Gelatoporiaceae > Obba > Obba rivulosa. The sequence continues at coordinate 36,796 of KV722575.1, forward strand.
CCATACGTCCACCCTCTGCACGTCCTCAACCTGGCTCGCGAGACGAACGTTCGCGTTATAATCCCCTCAGCGCTCTACTTCCTGTCCGGATACCCCCTCGCCGACATACTCCGGGGCGACCACAGAAAGCTGCAGGTCAAACACCCATCGCGGCCATCCTCTCAGCTTTCTCCCGAGGATATCAAAGACTACACGCTGATGTACCAGCACCGCCTGCAGGCCACATTAGATTTCATCCGCTATCAGTGCCGCGCGCGTGAACAAGCGCACGCAGATGAAGTTGCACCGCCAAATTGCGAGAAAGAGTTCGCAAGGCTGTCTAATAAGCTGTACCAGTACTGGACGCTCAGGACGGCTCCGCTTCATTACATGGTGCAAGCTATTGAGCTTGTCATGGCCGAGGACTCGAGGATATGCACTCGTTGTCGGAGAGCATTCCGAGACGAGGTCATAGCTAGCCGACAGAAGATCTGGAATGGTCTGCCCGAGGTTGTCGGCCTCCCTCCTTGGGAGATCCTAGTGAAGGCGGACTTGGACGCGTGAGGATATGGCGCGGGCAAGTCTCTGGCAGACTCGCCTAGGGTATCCCGGATGGGACAGGATGGTACTTACTGCCAAGTGAATAGGTTATTCATAGGATGTCTTTAGGTTTTCTTAGGAATACACAGCATGATCGTTGAACCATATACTAATGCCGCAAACCGGCGAGGACGTCACTATATTCCATAGCAGAAACAAGCAGCGATAAACCCGCAATCTAGTCACGTCTCGTGACTTCTCTGCCCTGTACCCACATTGCATATCGATTCCGTCCATCTCCAAGGCTCCACCATTTCTCAATCACTTCTTCATCTATATCCCACTCATCTGCGATTTGTGGGGCATCATCAAAGAAATCTAGCGCTCCGATTCCTTGTCCGGTGGTAAGATCGCGAATATGTACTGGTTAGTGTCATGTCAACAGAGCGACCTTGTGAAGGCATGTGACCATGGCTTACTGCATTGCGCATCGAATGAGGCTCCGATGGAGAACACGCCACCTGACAACCCAAGTGCATGTGCGCCTCCTCTGGTCGCGAGATACAAGGATTCCTTCCAGTCAATTGAGACAGGCATGGCTTCCTGATCCTCTTCGGCGGAGCCTGAAGCCAGCAACCTGGTGCCCTCTCTCATCCTGGATACAATCACCGCTTGTCTCATGGAATTCATGATGTCAATGCTGTACCCTCCCGCGATGTCCGTTCCCAGACCAACTTTCACGCCGCGCTGCAGGGCTTCGCGGAGCCGGAATGACTCCTGAGAGAAGTAAGAGTTAGACAGTGGGCAGTGTGCGACTGCAGCTCCGCTTTTCTGCATGCGCTCCAATGACGGTGAGTCGAGGAACGTGCAATGTGCCTGCACGGTCCTGGTAGTGAGAAGACCAGCCTAAGAACACCGTATCAAAATCTCTCAAACCAGTGACACCAGTGTATCGTACCTCTTCGAAGATATCAATGTCATCTTGCTTGCGTTCTTGCTTCACCCATCCCACCTCGTCGTGGGACTCCGCCATATGACTTTGCACTGTAACAGATCTTTCTGCCGCCAAGGCGCCGAGTCCACTCAGTAGCTTGTCGGAGCACGTCGGTATGAAGCGTGGCGTAATGACCGGCTGGATGAGGCGTTCATGTGCGGGCAGATGCGCGACTTGTGAGTAACAGTCGTCAATGAACCGCCTCGCAGCAGAGAGGGAATCTTCCGCTGACTTCTCCACATACGTAGGTCGCGAAGATATGTCCATCGACAGCTTGCCAACGAACGCCCGGACTCCAGCTGCTTGCATGACCCTCGCCAGAATTAAGCTGAAAAGGGCGCAATGACCCTCGTGTATCAGATGTAAGCGACATGTATAGCTCACTTCGTCTCCGACTTGATTGTGCCAAAGAACAAGACGGACCCCGTACCGCTCTCTATCAGACGAACTGCCAGTCGCTTGTATACCCTTTCTGCCAGAGCGGGGTCTGCATCTAAAATTTCTTCGGCTTTATATGCGTATGCATCGAGCCATTCCATGAGTGGTAAATGGAGGCCTGTTCCCTGGTACAGGAATTGCGGTGCATGCAGGTGGAGGTCGCAGAAGGATGGGACGAGGAAGCTGCCTCGTGGAAGTGGTGTCACAGGCTCGGATGCAGCCTCGATCACTTTCGCAGATTCCAACAACTGCGCCGGAGCGATGTAGGAAATGCGGCCCTGTGGGTCTACGACTGGTACAAGGTCTCAGTTCGTCGTATTGATAATTGATTTGACTTTCAATATCAAGGAATCTCACCGATAAGGTGGTGCCGCAGGATTTGGAGTTCTCCCAAGCTTGGGCAATGAACAAGATCGCCGACTAATAACATCGCGCTCTGCTCTCAAGACTAGGTCGAAGTCACAAGCCAGTAATATGCAACGAGAGACTCGAGTCCAATGTCCTGCTAGATCAACTGATACAGTTCACGGGAATGAAGTCAGGCGAGATATATCTGAAGATCCGGTATTAATTCCTCCCGAACGAATGGCAGCTAAGGGCGAACTTAACCGCAGTCCACTGCTTTGAACGCCGTGGTATTGCCAGGTGCCAGGGCTGGTAGATGAAAGCAGATGATTTGCACTTTTTAGAACCACGTCTGCCGCACACAGTACGAGATGAGGTTACGCTGCCGTAGATACAATTCAGGTCGCCAGTGAGCAGCAATAAGAAGCGAAGGGTCGTTCAATGTTTCGTTCGGTCCGGAAGCAATCTTATCTCTGCAGTATGTCTGTACGTTTCATCTAATCTCATGGTAGATCTTATCTGGGGGAGGCCGCCGATCACGATCGCAATATTAACAGTCTGCGCGTCGAAGTCGACTGCGTGCTTGCCTTCGCACGGCCTTTCTCCTTCCTCTCATCCCTGCACTCCGGTCACAAAGCAGGGCATAGCCAACATGTCTGACGCTTCTCCTATATTTACGGAGACTTCCGCGTATTCTCTAGTGTTCGTCGCTGTAGTCGGGATTGTCGCGTGGATCGCGTCGAGGACTCTGCTCCCGAAGGATGCACGATGGCAGGACCGGGCAACGTTCATCTGGCTGGTGCGTGGCGATTTCTAACGTAGATGGTCAGTTGAGCTGACGCGAGTCTGCAGGCATTCGATGCTATGATTCACTTCTCGTTTGAAGGATCTTTCCTCTACTTGTCTACGTTCGGACGGCAGGTCAACACGAGCGTTGGCCCCTTCGCAGAACTTTGTAAGTTCGTGACAAACTAGAGAAGACCACGCTGATTCAATAACGATTAGGGAAGGAGTACGCCCGTGCTGATGCGCGATGGGGTTTCTCGGATCCGACAGTCGTCTCGCTCGAGATCTTGACAGTTCTTGGCGCAGGCCCCTTGTGCTGCTATATTCTGAAACAGATGGTGCAGAGGGATCCAGCGCGTCACTACTGGATTGTCGTGCTCAGCACTGCTGAACTGTACGGCGGGTAAGTTATCGGACATGACGCCTTGCGGCTTCGGGCTTAAATGTATTGATTTGGGATGTTATAGGTGGATGACCTTCTGCCCCGAGTGGTTGACCGGGAGTCCTAGTCTCAACACGGACAACGTGCTGCACTTCTGGGTGTATCTTGTCGTGAGTACTGGTATTTTGCATCGATTGTGCGGCTGATGAATTGATCTCGCTCCAAGTTCATGAATGTCATGTGAGTATCTTGTACGAACTAAGAGCGATTCACTAACGTGGTTAAATGCAGATGGGTTGTCATCCCTCTTTGGCTCATGTGGGACTCATATCAACACATCGCACAATCACTGCGCTTTGCCCAAGCTTCCAAGGTCAAAGTGAACTAATGGACCGCGCGGTCTCGGTTTTTCTTACCGAGATGTCGTATTTACCCTGCCTGTGTCGTGCGCGACATGAAGGTTCACCGTATGGACCGGAACAGATTACCTGAAGTGCTGGAACCTGAATGCTAGCATTACATCTCAGATCACGATCTTTTTGACATGTATAGGTTCTTGGCATGATTGGAATAACGTATATTTGCTGCGTCATTCTTGGAATTTGATTCCCTGCAGGACAATGACATCAAGCAATTTCAAGTCGCGATAAAGTGCTGGTATGACGAAGACTGGTATCAAAACGTCCAACGACCTAGATCCGTCCAAGAACAATTGTTGCAGACGACGTGCATCGACCTCGCAGAAAAGGTACTGAATAGATATGCCTAAAACGTCACCTCAACCCTGCCTAAGCGTCCCCTAATCTCCTCCCATTCCCGAGCAAGCCTCGGATCGCCTTGCAGCCACTGCTTATGGTCGGAGAGAATGGGCCTATGGCGCCGTGGACGCCTAGCCTCCATATCCTCCCGCACAGACGAAGCAGGAGCCGCATGCGAGACGCCACAGCTGCCACTCCTCTCCACATCGCTCGCGTCCGTGGTTGTGAATTGTCGACGGCGTCGAGGGGTAGATGGTAGTACGTCCTGCCCGGAGGGCGTGGATGTGGATGCTATGCGCTCCGCCATGACCTCTTCTACGAGCATATCGTCAGCATAACGCGACGATCGTGCCGGTGTTGACGCTGCGGATGGTGTTGGTGCAGGCAAGGGCGCGATGGCTTTGGCGGGTGATAGAAAAGAAGGCCCGGCCTCGTGCAGCGCGCGCAGCCGCGCGCTTTTCAGTGGTGAGGAGAATTTCGGTCGTTTCGAGGGTGTCTCGGGCAGATCCCCCGCTTCCTCCACATCCTGAGAGAACACGACCTTCCGTTTGTGAGTGGGAGTTTTTGAGGGTGAGCCATCGAGCATTCGGGCTTTCATGGCAGACTTTGAAGGCGATTTGGACAGTGAACGCGACAGCGTAAAGGAGACATCGGAGGCAGTAGTGGTCGCAGGCGGCAGGACAACATTTTTGGGGTTTTTCTTAAGCGCAGCAAGAGCTTCTTGGACGAGCTCAGCAGCGTCTTGGCAGGTGGATTCAAGAGCGCTAATAATGTTCACGTATGCCTGGTCTGATACTCCGTATTTCGCTCTGAGCACGTCTGGCTTCACCTTCATGATCTGCGAGACGAATAAGGTGCATCATATTTGGGCGCGTCGACGAGCTTACCTTCAATAGTTGACATGTCCAACAAAATACTGCTACTGTCACCTCACGACCAGCTTGTCTATAATCCTCGTTCCTCTGAGCGAGCTCACTCTCTACGTATCCACACCATGCGGTAATCAAGTTGACGTTCTTCCCCAGCTTTACAGCTTGTACAACGGCTTCATATGTCACTACAGGCGCAGAATACGTGTGCCTTTGAGGTTTAGAAGCCAGAGCTTTCTTAACGGCGAGCATAGCATTCCGGAACTTTGGCATTTCCAAGCAGGAGGCTTGTTGAGCAACATTCTCATTAACATCGTCATTTCCCAGCCTCGATGTGCATCGTTAGCGAAGGTCTCAACGGTAGATTGAGTCGATGCGCCTTACTTTCGGGAAGCCAGAAGAGCACAAACCGCAGGTAGCCCTATGGAGGAATCCTTTAGTTCAAACCCAGTCCCAGGCGCCGTCTTGCTGGCGGCTAAGTGATATATTTTCTCTGCCTCCTCTCTAGTCTCCTGTAGCTGGCAGATCTTGCGTATTTGGTCCTTGTGGACCGATGTCATGTTGGAACTCGAGATAGTACAGTAGAAAGTGGTGGGTGAGAGTGGCAAGAATTAATTGCCCCAGACGCGTCGACGCGTCAGGCGCTTAATGTGGGAATAGAGCGCGGTATCCACGTGATCGTCAAGACGCGTCTTGACGCATTTGAAGTTTGAACGGTTCTATCTGCCAACGGAGTATACTTGTCTCGCTCTATGTGCACTGAATACATCTCTACAACGATAACACGCTCGTCGAAGTTCTATTGAACTCCAAAATGGTGAAGGGAGCAGCGATCTTGGCCAACCGATCGAGGATGACAAGCTGGTCGGACTGTAACCTAACGGATGATCAGCCGCATCTTCACCGAGTATTTAGCTGGTGCAAGAGCTCATTCTTCCTCACTTCAACTATCGCTCTCACCATCAGCAGCTCATC